>SJXQ01005515.1:447566-559128 GCA_006408695.1 Aepyceros melampus | reverse complement strand
TTTGGCCACCTCATGCGAAGAGTTGACTCATTGGAAAAGACCCTGATGCTGGGAGGGATTGGGGGCAGGAGGAGAAGGGGACGACCGAGGATGAGATGGCTGGATGGCATCATGGACTCAATGGACGTGAGTCTGGGTGAACTCCAGGAGCTGGTGATGGACAGGGAAGCCTGGCGTGCTGCGATTCATGGGGTCGCGAAGAGTCGGACATGACTGAGCGACTGAACTATAGACTCTGTCACTACATCTGAGTTTTAAATTTTTATGAAATCAATCCTCAAAGCATAAAAATAAATAAATAGCTTTCTGTTATGGAAGATTGCAAAATTGACCTGCTTTTCCTTTCTTGTATCCATGCCCAATGCAGGTCACAAGAGGAGAAATCGATGACCTGCATTGGTCAGTGGAAAGCAGCAGAAAGAACAACGCACACCATTTGCTCTCTGTCTTGAAACCTCACCCCTGCCACATGAAAAATCCAGGCTAGTGTACTGGAGGATGAGATGTGTGCCCTCACCCACACCAGTATCTGGCCAAAGCAGCAGATATGTGGGTAAGACTATGCTAGACAGCCAGCCCACCTACCTGCTGACTACATCCTCATGAACAAGCCCAGTTGAGATTAGCCACACTGGGCTCAGATCAGCAGAGCTGCCCAGATAACCTGTTTTAATTGTATGATAGTAGCTTTAAAGCTCAAAAATTTGGGGCAGTTTGCTATGAAGCAGGGCTTCCCTGGTGGCTTAGACGGTAAAGATTCTGTGATGTGGGAGACCCAGGTTTAATCCCTGGGTCAGGAAGATCCCCTGGAGAAGGGAATGGCTACCCACTCCAGTAATCTGCCTGGAGAATCCCATGGACAGGGATGCCTGGTGAGCTATAGTCCATAGGATCACAGAGTCGGAACACAACTGCATGACTAACACATTGGCAGTAACTGATTCTTAACTCTATTTTCTTCTAACACTAGGTTTTATTTTGGATTTTCTGTCTGGAACTCTTTAATCTGTGTAAAGCTTATTTTGTGTGTGGTGTGAGGTAGTTACAGGGTATTTATTTCTTTTACTAAATGGATAGCTGATTTTCTCAACACTTTACTGAAGTGTCTTTTGCCAGTGATTTGAAATGTCATGGTTTTCATTTAACTAAATTCCCAGATGCACAAGAATTTGTTTCTGGACTCTCTAATAAATTCCACTGCCTTATTTTCTTATATCTGTGCCAATAATGTAATGCTTATTTTCTTAATTTTAGAGTATGACTTGATATCTGGAATCTTCCTAGGAAATAATGTAGAAAACCCATTATTAGAATTCCAGGGGAGGGATATTGTCTTAAATACTTTTGTATTCCCTGTAGGTTCCAGCTAACTTTGTGGACATGGTGGTGATTGCGAAATATTTTTTGAAAGAGGAAACATTTGGTCTTTTGTATTGTAAATCTGTGGCTTTCAATATGCTAGAAGTAAATTTGGGAGTCTATGGTTTACAAAGATGATATTTATGGTCATTATCCCTTTTTGTCCTCACAAGGCTATAAGCTTTAAGGTTAGCATCTGAGAAAGGCTATATCATCATGGTGATGGAGGAAGAAGGAAAAAAAAGAGGAGAGGAAGGAGGAAAGAGAGAAAGCTGACATTTACTGAGTGTTTACTGTGTTGGAGTCTATCATCAGTTCAGTACAGTTCAGTCGCGCAGTCGTGTCCGACTCTTTGCGACCCCATGAATCGCAGCACGCCAGGCCTCCCTGTCCATCACCAACTCCCGGAGTTCACTCAGACTCACGTCCATTGAGTCAGTGATGCCATCCAGCCATCTCATCCTCGGTCGTCCCTTTCTCCTCCTGCCCCCAATCCCTCGCAGCATCAGGGTCTTTTCCAATGAGTCAACTCTTCGCATAAGGTGGCCAAAGTACTGGAGCTTCAGTTTTAGCATCATTCCTTCCAAAGAAATCCCAGGGTTGATCTCCCTCAGAATGGAGTCTATACTAAACACTCTAAATGTTTTGCCTTATTTAATCCTCATAACAATTCTAGGAGGTTAGTTTATTTATATATCCAGTTTTCAGAAGAGAAGGTGGAATTCAGAGAAGTAACTAGATCAAAGACACACAGTAAGTGAGACTGTCAAAATTCCAAATGAAAGTGAATATAGGAAATAAAAACCAAAACCACTGAAAAAAAATACTCTTAAAGTTTAGCAGTTGTTTTCTCCAGACAGTGAGATTGTGACGATTTCCTTTTTTTTTTTTCCTTATTACTTTTTATGTTGCCCAGCTTTCCTGCAAGGAGCACATATTATTTTAATAAGCATAAAATATAAATAATATAAAAGTAAAGTGCTAGGTAGCAGAGTGGTTAAAGAATCCACCTGTCAATGCAGATGGAAAACACATGAGTTCAATCTCTGGGTCAGCAAGATCCCTTGCAGGAGGCAATGGCAACCACTCCAGTATTATTGCCTGGAAGATTCTATGGACAGAGGAGCCTGGTGAGCTACAGTCCACGGGGTCACAAAGAGTCCGACACGACTGAGCACAGCATAACAGCAGCACACAACAACAACAACATAACTCCTAAAAAGTTGACCCTTTTATCGTTGGAGCCTAGTGTGAATCCTTCAGGAAAATGATAAATCAAATGATTCTTTCCACCCAGCCTGGCTTGGTCGGTTCTCAAGTTAGGAGAAGACAGCGGGGACCCCTTCTCCCTACTGCCATACTATTAGCCAGCCTGCTCGGTCATTCCCTCCTGCGTGCACTTTTCACTGGACCATTCCACTCCTGCCTGAGATCCTACCTTTGGACTACCTTCTAGTCATTACCTTTATAAAGAGTGGAAACAAATCATTGAAGGATTTTTTTTTTTAATAAAGCATTAGATAATAAACAGCTGATGAAGGGACTTCCCTGGTCATCTTGTGGCTAGGACTCTGTGCTCCCAGTGCAGGGGGCCGAGGTTCAGTCTCTGGTTAGGGAACTAGATCTCACACACTGTACCAAAAGACCTATTTATAAGGCACAGCCAAATAAATAAATAAATATTTAAAAATAATAAAAAATTTTAAAAGGCAAACAGCTGTCGAAGAAGTTTGAAAGGCATAAAAAGGATTCAATTTTGTCCCTTATTTCTATTTCTGCTCCTTAGGTCCCCTATTGCCTAAGTGTGAACAAGAGATGGATATTAGTTCAATCTGGCCACATTCATTTTATTGTTATGGTAGAGAAAGAAGGGTGGGATTATGAGTATAAAGACAGAGGAGATGACCTAAATTTGTCCCGGTGGTAAAATACAGTAGGACTTCTGAAAATAGGGGGAAATAGAGAAAAAATGGAAGAAAGAAAAAAGAAGTGAAACAAATAGAAGTCATAAAGTCAGACAGAGGAATAAAATTAAGTTTATTGGTAGATCTATTCAATATGAATGGACTAGATTAAAAGACTAATTCTGGCATCTTTTATTATAAAGACTACCCATAAAGTTTAAGGAGAGAGAAAATAAAGGACTTAATAAATACATAGCAAATACACAATTGCCTCTCTCACTTCCTTTTTATTTGTATCAAGCAAGATGAAATTTATGGTTAAAAAGTCCCAGGTCAAAAAAACTGATAGAATATTCAGCTGCAACCCTATGACAGCAAATGTGAACATCTGGAGAGATGAGAGCTTTTCTTTTTCTTTCTTGGTAACAACTACTTACATTTTTGTTGAACAAAATATAAAATACTATATTGTAAAAATAAATCCTGAGATGATCCAAAAAGCCACTTTGAAGTGAATCACTTAAAGGTAAGAATTATATTGCTCTGCAAGGTTAAGATTCTAATTTGATTCATTGTAAGTATGTGTGCTGCTGCTGCTGCTAAGTCGCTTCAGTCGTGTCCAACCCTGTGCGACCCCATAGACAGCAGCCCACCAGGCTCCCCCATCCCTGGGATTCTCCAGGCAAGAACACTGGAGTGAGTTGCCATTTCCTTCTCCAATGCATGAAAGGGAAAAGTGAAAGGGAAGTTGCTCAGTCGTGTCCAACTCTTCGAGATCCCATGGACTGCAGCCCACCAGGCTCCTCCATCCATGGGATTTTCCAGCAAGAGTACTGGAGTAGTGAAAGTAAAAATTAAAATTGAAAGATGACACATTCTAAGAACAGAAGTAGAGCAGACAGAGTAGTACATCTTCAAAATAAGTAGAAGAGAACAAATAAAAACTGAAAGCAAATAAAACTCAACCCCCAAAAATGCAAGAAAGGAGAAACAAACGCAGAAAGTGCAAAGTTTAAGACAGTAGAAAAAGCCCAAATTCATTTATTCAACAATTATACTATGGAGTACCTACTAAAAACCAGATACTATTTTAGGAACCAAGGATATGGCAGTAAAAGAAAAAACGAAAAAAAAAGAAAAAAAAAAAAACACAGAAAAAGACCTGCTCCCACGATCCTTCTATCCTTTAGCAGGACATATGTGGACCAGAATAAATCACATGTGGTATGTCTTATGATGGCAAGCACAAGACAAATAAGTGCAATGGATATGTTAAGGATAGTCTCACCAGGAAGGTATTGAGAGTATTCAAAACATTATGAGGGAAGTAAGGAATTGAACAATGTGAACATACAGAGGGAAGAACATTCAGACAAGGGACCAGCAAGCAGATATCCTGAGGCTAGCATGTGCTTGGGGAGGCCACAAAGAGCACAGGAGAGCAGGAAGAGAGGAGAACAGAAGGAGTGGATCACAGGACCTTGGGGGCCACTTGAAAGACGTGACATTCATGCTGAGTAAAATGGGTAATTGGAGGATATTTTGAGAAGAGGGGGATGATCTGACTTATTATTTTTTTAGGAAGGTCACTATAGATGCTGTGACGCAATCACACTAAAAGAGGAAAAAGCAAAGCCTGGTTGGGTGAGTAGTGCAGCTGTAACTAGGACAAAAGCAGGTGAAGGGGGTGAGAAGGGCTGGGGATTCTGGAGACAGTTGGAAGGCGGAATTCATGAGATTTGCTGATAAATTACATGTGCGATGAGTCAAGGATGTATCCAAAGTTTTTGGCCTGAACAAATATCTCAGTAGTGGTAATGAATGCAAATACAATAGACTTTCATTCAAAAGCAGCAATTGTTGGCTTGGATTAAAAAAAAAATCCTTAGTGATATGCTGTTTCCAATAGCATATGAAATATGAGCACACAGAAAGGTTAAAACTAAAGATGAGAAAAAAAATTATGAGATAAATATTGAAAGACATTGGGCATGGTTATATTAACGCCAGAGAAAAGAGAAATTCCATCTCTTAATCTCTACCTCCTCCGTCTTTCTGTTTGGAGTTTTTGAATCCAGTCTTCCTAAAGGGGACTGTTTCTTTAGTGATAAGGATGGCATACCCTCATTCGGATACACCTACAGTGCCTTTTACATAAGTACTACGTAAAAAAATAAAAATTTAAGGATTCCCTAAAGAAGGAAATGGTTACCCACCCCAGTATTCTTGCCTGGAGAATTCCATGGACAGAGGAATTCTCCAGGCAAGAATCCTAGTGGTCTACAGTCCAAGGGGTGGCAAAAGAGCCAGACATGACTAAGCAGCTAAACATAAGCAACAGTCCCTTTTATATAAGTGCTATGTATAAAAAATGTTTAGTGTCCTATCTGCTGATTCCTCCTCCATCACAAAATTATTGATTTGGGAAGAATGGGGCTGCTGTTCATCTCTAAGAGGACACCAAGTAAAGTTGTTGCTTCTTTCAATTTCACCTCTTCCAAGGTAACACAACAGTGATTCTGTATGAGAGGCGGAAACACCAAGGGATCAGGTTCTGTTTCTCCTAAATAAGACTTTTTCTGTAGTGCAGGGCGATGTTGCCAAACACAAGGCACTCCCTTTGGACCAGTTGTGTCTGGGTTTGGTCAAAGCACAGGTAGCAGGCTGCACTTGGCTCTGACAACCTGGGAATTTTTTATGAAAGGAAAAAACATCAAGAGAACCCTGCAGGGTGACACACTGGCCAAGGGCCAGCTGGGAACGATGGCTCCCTCAGCTCACTGAGCCCTTTGAAGCTCACCTGCCCTTGGAGATAACAATGGCATATATCTCATATTTAAAACTAGTTGCAATTATAAATTTAACTTACTGTCATAGTTCCAAGTGCATAGTAAATGCATTGTAAATATCATCTGTTATTATTACCAAATAAGTACAACCACTAACGAATGTATTTCATTTATTTTTGAGAAGCAATGTCCTTAGTAAAAGTTAGCGTTTATTTATGAATTGTTTTCTCTTCCATCAAAGAGCTGGGAACTGAGGACTAGAAATACCTAAAAGCTTAAAACTGAGAACACAACATCAAGTGAATAATCCACAAAAAAGATGAGAACCCCCTCTAAAATTATCAAGTACCTCAATAAGAAAAACTTAATTCTCTACAACTTTTTCCAAGTCATAATTATGTTTTAAAGTCAAGGGCTCTGCTCAATACTGAACATTAATGTTTATTTTAGCAACGGAAATTAGTACAATATTGTACCACGATGAAGGCTTGTACAAGTTCTGTCCCTACCATATGGAGTCCCTGCGTGACTGGTACCTGCCAAGCTATGGACACCTGGCTTGCTGCATTGCTGGTCCCTTTCCTTCCTGTTATGGTGCAGAGGCCTCCTTACAGAGACCAAAGCCTACCCACACAATTTCCTGCTGCTACTGCTAAGTCACTTCAGTTGTGCCCGACTCTGTGCGACCCCATAGACGGCAGTCTACCAGGCTCCCCTGTCTCTGGGATTCTCCAGGCAAGAACACTGGAGTGGGTTGCCATTTCCTTCTCCAGTGCATGAAAGTGAAGAGGGAAAGTGAAGTCGCTCAGTCGTGTCCGACCCTCAGCAACCCCATGGACTGCAGCCTTCCAGGCTCCTCTGTCCATGGGATTTTCCAGGCAAGAGTACTGGAGTGGGGTGCCATTGCCTTCTCCGACACAATTTCCTAGTTATCCCAAATTTGCCATCTGCTCACAGCATCCATTCTCAAGCTCTGATAAGCATCATGTGAGCAATTTGTTAACTATAGATTCCTGGCCTTCAGCTCTAGACACTGGATTTAGTAAACTGATGGAATATATGTGCTTGGTCGCTCAGTCATGTCCGACTTTGTGTGACCCCCAGACTGTAGCCCACCAAGTTCCTCTGTCCATGGAATTCTCCAGGCAAGAATACTAGAGTGGGTTGTCATTGCCTTCTCCAGCGGATCTTCTCAACCCAGGAATTGAACCAGGCCTCTTGTACTGCAGGCAGATTCTTTACCAACTGAGTTACAAGTGAAGCCCTCCATGGCTGGAGAATGGGACTGTGGCTCTTTTGTGTTTTTTTTTTTTAACCAGATTACCTGGGAGATTTTCATAAAAGTGATCCAGTGACCAGCCTTGGAGAAATACTGCTTTAAGAATAGTGTACATCTTTGCTGCTCAAAGTGGTGGAGGAGTGGGCACAAACCAGTAGCATCTGCAGTGTATGGAGTTGGTCAGAAATGCAGAATCTACCACCCTATCTGAGAACTTCTGAATTAGAATCTGCCTAGCAACAAGATCACCCGGCGATTCTTGTGCACATTACAATTTGAGGGGTGATAACTGGCTCACACAGAAGAAATATGTCAACCATATATTTGAGTAAGAATTTTATCATTGTTTTGAGGCTTTAATCAGATTTTAAAGTTCTTACTGTAGTATATGCAGCCCGGAATTCTCCAATTACATTGTCTTCTCAAGACCATGAAGATTTCTCACTGTGATCATTTTATCCTTCCTTTTACAAAATCATCTTGAGAAGTTGCTGGCTCATCAGGAGAAGAATGTGCTATTTTCAATTTGGTAGACATTTCCTTAATGCTATATTTTACATATGTGGTTCATGCTCTCTCTAACTTAACACATTTCATTTTGTTTGCTTGTCATCCCCCAAACCAATATCTCATCTCATTTGATGAAATTAGGAAGGTGCTCTGCTGTCCAAGGGATGAAATGTCTCATCTGCTGGGAAAAGACTGAGCTGTTTGGCCGAGGGAAGCTGAAACATCTGTTTAAGGCATGATCCATCCTGTTGGCCGAGCTGAGTCAGCGGGGGCGTTTAGGATGAAGCTTGGGTCTTTGTCAGAAGACATTGCTAGGGTCAGCAAGGATATTTGCATGGAATCCAGGACACACCCACAGGGAATAAATACACACATGAAGAAATGATAATATAATAATTGGGCTAGAAAGGCCCACAGGTTGGCTCAGGTTCTGACTTTTATTTCATTCATTTTTTTTCTTATTCATTGGAAATAGACTTAGTATTTTGGGAAGAACACTTTTACTATTGGGAATAATCTGGAAGAATAAACAGGGCAATTGAGACAGTGAAAGGAGACTGGAAAGATAATATAATGTAATTTGACTTTTGTTCCAAAGGCATTGGAGATACTTCGTGTATTTTGATCAGTGAATAATTTCCTTAGAAATAAAATGGAATTTGGCACTTTACTCCTCTACCCCATTTAAAATTCTTCTTGCTCTCACCAACTGGGTTATGGGGAAAACTCAAGAGACCAAAGTGGCGAGCAAACAGAGGCTACAGTGCTTCAGAGACTGGTGATGTTTGCAAGCCTGGGCCACCTACTCATGGAACTTATTTGAGCGCTCGCCTCTTGAACCTGATCTCAAATGTACCATTTCTACAGTTCGACATGTTGCTGCTGCGTCCACAGGGACCTTATGATTCAGCGGACTTGATAATGGTCAGCTCATGACTGGGGCACCTCTCTTCACTAGAACCCTTCTCTTTCCCATTTGGAGCTTTGCATCCAATATGAATCTGTCTTCTAGACAAATATAGTCATTGCCCTTTTTTTTTCTTATGAAAGGAACAATAAAAAAAAATACACAAATTTGGCTGGGCAGAGTAGGTGGTGGTGGTTTAGACGCTAAGTCGTGTCCGACTTGTGTCATGACTCCATGGACTGCAGCCTGCCAGGCTCCTCTGTCCGTGGGATTCTCCAGGCAAGAATACTGGAGTGGGTTGCCATTTCCTTCTCCAGGGAATATTCCCGACCCAGGACTCGAATCCAGGTCTCCTGAACTGCAGGCAGATTCTTTACTGACTGAGCTATGAGGGAAGCCCTAAGGATAGTACACCCTTGAGGCGTGAAGGTGGGCTGATCCCAAAGGGGAGCCGAATGTTTACATGAGATGGCAGGTCAATAACGTAGTTTATTGGACTATGAGCTAGTCACTGACAGAGTTATGATGGGCACAGCCCCCACCCATGGCATGCTGGGAGTTCCAGGCAGGGAGGGGGATCAGGTTCAGGGTAGCAAATGAGGATGGAATTTGGGGGAGCAGGTGAGGCAGTGGTAGAGAGGGAGGAACACTATAGAAAGAGAAAGGCAGGCACTTGCCAGGAGACGCTAGCAGTCCAAACTCTCAAGTCCAGTGGGAGGTGGTGAACTTGAGTCTAGTCCATTTAGGGACAGTCATGCAAGTGGTTGAGTCCAAGTCTCCTCTCCACTTAATCCGTTACCTCTATATGATCCTAAGCAATTGGAATCATTATGAAATGTGTAATTTCTAAGTCAAAATTTCTAGAGAATTTTAAAAATAACTAATTTGGGAAAAAGGGACAGTCCTGAGCCCAGGGTACCCAGACGGGGGACGTCACCTAATAGCTCTTGAGGGAGGAAACAGATTTTGAAAGCACTGACAGCCAGCCTTATAGCCAACCTATACTCAAAAATAGATAACTTACTTTCCAGGCTGAAGGAAGCAACTTCTGGGATATGTTTTCAGGGCCAGCAATCTCTCCCACCAAAGGAAGTCACAAGCCTGGGCCCCAAACACTTAGCTACTCCATAAAAGAGACCTTCAGAGTCTGTTGTTCCATGTTACTAGGGGGAGAGGAGACTCAGGGGCCATAGGGACAGATTCCTCCTCAACACTGCTAGCTTGCTGGGGGCAGAATTGGCCCTCAAACATGGATTTAGTATGCTGGAGAGTTCTTTGTGCCCAGGCTGCTGCAGGCCCCGCCTACAGATGGGAGCACACACACACACACACTCTCTCTCTCTCTCTCTCACATCCTCCTCCCCAGTCCCACTGAGCTTCCAAAGCCAGGGGTTTAGATTTCTGCCTCCCCCTGCCTATTGTTCCGATCCCTGTGGGATAGAGTCTTCTGTTAAACCATCACCTATTTCACCGAACCCTTGTGTGTTGCCTGGAGGGTTTATTAAACTGTAGATTGCTGGGCTCCCCACTCCGACTCCTGACCCTGGAACCAATTCTGATTCAATAGGGCTGCAGTGAGGCTCTAGGATTTGCATTTCTAAATGGTTCCCTTGTGAGGAGGCTGCCAGCAACCTGCAAGCCAACCACCCTCTGAGAGCCAGGATGAGTCTGGCTGTTCATTCATTCATTCAACAAGTATCTGCTGAGATTCTACTCTGTTACAAGCTGCACTAAGTCCCGGGATCAAACAATAAAAAGAGAAATGGAGTTTACGGTCTAGCTGGAGAGATGGGTGTGAAATAGCTGCATGCATACTTATATACTTACAGTCTTGATGAGGAAAATTACTGGATATCATGTCAACCAATAACAAGGGACCTAAGGATATCAGGGAATGAATCCCTGAGAGAGTGACACTTCAACTAAGTTCCAAGGGAAATATTTATGTTTTTCATTCATTCATTCACAATGCCTGTTCAAGAAATAAAATATCTGCCCTTCATGAAATATCCTTAAGCTTTAAAAAGTACCCAACAATCTCTTGGTGTCTACTTTGAAAGGACTGTTAATGAGAATGCCTTTGCCGAGGAACCTGGTTTTAGTTCCAGCTGATGTGTTACTAGAAAAAGCTAGTGAAGAAGAGTCTGGGAGATGAGGTAAGAAGGCGGTGGGGCTTTGGGCTCTGGGCCCCCGCTGGGCCATGCAGCAGATCTGGTGCCGGAACCAGTGGTAGGCGCCTAGGAGGCAGTCCTAGAAGAGAGCCAGCGTTGAGGAGGAGACTGTCCCTGTGTCCCCTGAGAGTCCTCTTCTCCTAGTAACAGTCCTAGAGGTTAGTTCCAGCTTTCCTTCCCACAGGTGAGTAAGCCACGTCCCAGGAGGCCACAGGCTCACCCAACATGGTCTCAGTTGAAGCTGAACCCCTGCCTTACAGGCCCCTGCTGTTCGCCCCAGCAATCTGTGAGTGGGAGGAGATTCCATTGCAGTCACTGGCAAGGGAGAAAGGCACCAGATATGAAAACAGGCCAATGTTGAGACAGAGCCTGGAAGGATGTGGGGGACCAGAGAGAAGGTGGGGCTAATAAGAGGGTTGCACCAGTGACAGGGTGGGGCCAATAAGAGGGTGGAGCCACTGAGGGGGTGGGGCCAGTAAGAAGGTGGAGTCACTGAGGGGTGGGGCCAGTGAGAGGGTGAGGTCAATGAGGAGGTGGAGCCAGTGAGAGGGTAGAGGCCAATGAGGGGTGGAGTCAGTGAAAGGAAGGACCAGTGAGGGGGTGGGGCCAGTGAGAGGGTGGAGCAAGTGAGAGGTGGGGCCAGGAAGTACTTTGTCTCAACATGTATGGAGAGCAAATGAAGCATTTTAGACAGGAATGTGGCAAACCTGGCTGTGAGATATGAAACAAATCACCTAATGTTTCCAATACTCTAGTTATCTGGAAGGGACAGCTATTCCACCTATTGGAGAACCTGTAAATTCTTAAGTGAGATTATCAGTCATAGAGAACCATAAATATACACATAGAAGACCATTATAACAGGATGCTCTGTATCAGCAGGGTTGGGTCCCCTCACTAACTAGCAGGTCACCTTTCTGGTACCATTTCTTCACCTACATACAATAAGAGTTTGACTAAACGAACTACTATAAGATCCTTTCCATTCCTGACATATTATAATCCTGAGGTGAGATGAAAAAAAGAAAAGAAACTATTTTTAATCATTAAGTTTTAACTTTTTGCTCTTCAATGGAGCAATCAGACCAGACAGCTGCACAGGAAAAAGATGTTTAAAAATACATTTTGTGGATAAAGTATATTTTCCTTTTCCTGGTTCCTTTCAACCTGTGTTTTTAGTTTGACCCTGGAGGTGAAGCATAACTGGATGTACACTGTTTTCTTAGGCTAAGCCCCTCAAACAGGCCAGTGCCGAGAACACCTGCTGAGAAATGAGGGGGGAGGGGGAAGGGGGCTGCAGCCAGCGGTCCCTCAGCTTCCACCTCCTGAAAAGACAGGCCAAGGTTCTGTTCCTTAGCCAGTAGTGCCATGAGATCAACATGTAAAGTACTTTTTCAAAAATCATGTCCCCCACCAAATGTGATTAGGCAGTCTTCAAAAGTTCAGAAAAGGTCCAGATAAGAGTTTAAACTTGCTCAGGGCTGACACATGGCCGACATCAGTTCCATTAGAGAGACAGTTTAACCTCACTTGGCAAACTAGGTTAATGAATAACTGAGTTAAGGCCAGTGAGGGGTGGCCTCTCTCAGATAAAACCCCCACATCTTACCTGTGGTCATCTTGGCAGTGTGGTTCCCAGGGCTATGCTTCATCTTAAACTAGTAGCTTAGACCTTTGACTACCTCTGTCTCAGAGTTTGAATCACCTTCTGTTTCTTTTTGGGATCTTCATGATCTTCACTTTAATGAATAGTGAAAGAGTTTCCAGAAGCTACTATGTAAGTGGTATATTGAATGACCTGATTTAGGGTGTGAGCCAAACCCCATTGGCCCCAGTCAACTCACCCTGGACCAGTTGCTCTACCTGCCTCTGGACAAAACCATGCCATCATTACCTGTGGAAGAGGAAGGGAAAAGGAGATGAGGGGGAGGTGGAAGAGAAAAGGAAGGGAGGAGCAGGCAGAAGATAAAGCTGAGCTGTGATGCTGTGTTAATGGGCCTTTGGTTGACCCCAGAATTTTGAAGCTGGGATCACTCTTCTAAGTTGTCCAGTTGAGGCCAGGGATCAGGTTTTGTTCTCCCACATCTCTCAGCCATTGGATGCTGGCCTCCTCAGGAAGCAGGTGTGGCCTTGAGTAGGTGGCTCTTTGCAGGGTCCAGCCCTCTGGGCTGCTGAGAGCTGAGGGAGTTGGTCAGTAGCATTCCAGGAGCTGGGACTAAGTTCTCTGTCCTGGGTCAGGGCATCCCAGGTGTAGGGCTGGGGGAAAAGAACACAGCCCTTAGCTGGGAGAGGATTGGCACCCCTGGCAGACATGCACTGTGAGCTCCTTCATGGTGGGTGCCTTTGGGTTTCCTTGAAGATGCCCTCGGAAGCCCTCCTTGCAGTTCTTTGCACTGACAAGGCTCTCTGGCTGCTTGTGGTTCTCATGCAAACCTGGCATTTAGTTGTTCACCTTTCTGTTGGGATCCTTGGCCCTTCCAGCTTCTCCACTTCACCACTTTTTTTTTCTTCTAGTTTCTTGGCCTTGGGCCAGAAGCTTTAAGAAAGCCATGTACCTAAGGATCACCTAAGGATTCTGTTATGAATTTATATGAGCTTCCCTTAAACATCAAAAGATGCTTAACTTCATTACAAATATAGATGAACCTCCTGTAAACAAGAAAAGATGCTCAACTCCATTTCACATTTATAATAAGAGAAGTGCAGATAGAAACTACAACAAGATACCATTTCTAATCCATCAAAATGGCAAATATCCAAAACTGCTGGTAACCCTGTAGGAGAAATAGGTCCTCACACGTTGTTGGTTTTGTCCCTATGCAGAGATATCTGGCCATAGCTAAGAGAACTATAGGCACCTTTACCCTTGACCCAGAAACTCCACTTCTGATAATATGTCCCACAGAGACACCTGCACACATAATAAAAGATGTACACAGACAAATCATTTATGTTGGCATTGTCTGCAATAGCAAAAGACTGGAAATAGCACAAGTAGAAAGCAATAAAAGATTCGTTATAAAGTATGGTTGATCCACATAATGGAATATTAGGTAGTACAGAAAAGAACAATGGGAATATCTATCCACACACTCCAAATATGAAGAGATCTTTAGGATGTGGTTTCAAATTTGGAAAATTCGAAAGGTTGCATATATAAGTATATGTATATGACACAGGCATGTTAGTTGGTACATAGTAGAAGACTCTTTAGAGCCCCTTGGACAGCAAGGAGATCAAATCAGTCAATCCTAAAGGAAATCAACCCTGAATATTCATTGATGCTGAAGCTGAAGCTCCAATACTTCGGCCACTTGATTCAAAGAGTCGACCCACTGGAAAAGATCCTGATGCTGGGAAAGATTGAGGGCAAGAGGAGAAGAGGGTGAAGAGGATGAGATGGTTGGGTGGCATCACTGACTCAATGGACATGAGTTTAAGCAAATTCCAGGAGAGAGTGAAGGACAGGGAAGCCTGGCGTGCTGCAGTTCATGGGGTCACAGAGCAGTGAGTTAGCAACAAAAAAATAACAAAAGACAATAAAAAATGTTAGGTTAAAAAATGTGAAGTTGCCCCCAGCAATGAGCTGAATAGTCTTGCTGAAATGTTTGTGTAGGGCTGCAGTGGTAGATAAAGCTCCAAACACACACATTGATATACATACATGCGTATAGGCATATATGGATATATGTATATATTATATACACACATGTTGGAATACAAACACATATACATGCAGCTATACACACACATGGGCTTCTCAGATGGCTCAGTGGTAAAGAAGTGCCTGCCACTGACAATGAAGGAGATACAGGTTCAATTGCTGGCCTGGGAATATTCCCTAGAGAAGGAAATGGCAATCCACTCTAGTATTCTTGCCAGGAGAATCCCATGACCCGAGGAGCCTGGTGGGCTATAGTCCATGGGGTCACAAAGAGTTGGACACAACTTAGTGACTAAACGACAACAATAACACGTGTACTACATAGTTCTCCATTTACTAAGACAAAGCTGTGCAGTCCGGCCCAGAGAGGCGTTTTATTTTGATGAATGTAGGTTAGGAGACCTCTAGAGCATTACATCGTTCCTGTTTAAAGAGCATTACATCGTTCCTGTTACTTGTTCAAAGACGCTGGAGGGATGAGGAGCCCTGGGGAATTTAGGAGAGAAACATCCTGCTGTAGCCTTTGAGGCTACAAACAACTGCAGCAGGACCGGAAAAGGCGCTCACGTGAAGGTGGGTTCCTTCCAGACTTATTGACAAAGGGGATTTTAGGTCAGTGTTTACCCTTCAGGAAACAACAGGGAAACAGGAATCATCCTGCATTCTGTCAAGGAGGTGAGCAACCAGCTCACAAACTGGAGCAAATTCCTGACACTGAACAAAAGAAAGTGTCATTGAATCTGGGATGATGTGGGCAGTGCATCTGAACATATGCTTCTGTTCCGGTTGAGTCACTGGGTAGACAGGAAAAGCTACTCTGTGATTTACTTGCTTCTCATTTAGCACTTTGATTCAAAATTAAATTCTTTGGCTACAAACTTAAGTTTGTACCTTGGCTTACCCAAGAACTGGAGTAGATGGGTAGATGGACCCATATAACCCATTACTGCTGTTAGAAAAACAATGATAATAATCTTATGTTTGTAATTATAGTTATTTGCACTCATCTTGTGAGTTCCAAGAATTGAAGGAGCCTTTTGCATTTGTGTGGTTATTTATGTCAAACTTTGTAAAGACTGGCCATCTTTGTAAGGAAGCCAGAATTACTAAAAACCAAGGATGATCTGTGACAAGAACAAGTAAAAAAAATTCCAGATCTAAGCCAAAGTGGCCATTTCCATCAAAGTGACCTGATTTGCACCTAAGACACAGAGGGTGGACAAGGAAAACAGGGGAGCACCACAGGGTTTTGAAGGACACTTGGAATACAGGGGAGAAGGATACACCAAGCAAATGAAAAATCAGAATACAGGTAGACAGCAAAGATGGAAAACTCAAAGCTGGTGGGAAGCCGATGGGTCAGGAGGAAGCTGATCAGGCTGCTGCTTTTATATTGAAGGTTGGTATCTGTGTGGGCTTAATGCAAAGGCCATACAAGATGGGTATCTTGGGGCCATATATGGACTTCATGCCACTCACTTCCCCCCTGGGATCTAAGTCTGGTTCATGAGGTAGGAGGTAGAAACAACCAGAAGAGAACATTTGTGTGGAGAAAAACTAGATAGAATTTGTAGGCTGGGCCTGAAGGCACAGCTAGGTCTCACAACAGGGCATGGGAAGATTAGGGAGAGACTGGCAAAGCTGGCAGGTTAAAAATACCTCTACTTCTTTTGTGTTATTATGCTGAAATGGTGTGTTTAAAAAGAACTCTATTTTCCAAGAGAAATGTGTTCAAAGCAGCCTGGCATGCTGCAATCCATGGGGTCACAAGAGTTAGACAGGACTTAGCAACTGAACAAAATACTGTAGCTGGACTTTGGTGCTCATGTATGTATTTCTCTGAACATCTGAGGGCCTGATCTTTATTTTTAATTATGAAAGGAAATGCATGAGTGTGGGTCCATCATTTGAATTTTCTTGATTTATTCATCTTAAGTATATACCAAAGGAAGATCTCAAGTAAGCAAAAAGCAAGCAAATCAAAAGAATATCATAGACATCCAGGGTGCCTATCGGCTCAGTTTCTACATGAGGCCATTTGAAAGCAGCAAAACAGTTTTAAGATCTCTTTAGGGGGAGAAATAATTCAGAGGGAGAAGAGGAAGGAATTTATATTAATAACACCTATGCTACTTTCTTTACAACATGTTAAACAGATTATTTCATCTAATAGTCATTTATTTAATTTAAAAAAATTTTACAGACAAAGGAGCTACAACTTAGTGTAGTTTAATTAAGATAACCAAAGTGTAAGTCTCCATGAATCATGTCAGGGTCACATGATTTTGTTTTGGAGCTGATGATGTTGTCCACAGGTGAAATTTCTTCTTCCTTGGAAAAACAGTTTTGGTCTTAAGGCCTTCGACTGATTACACGAGACCCACCATATTCTAGAGGATACTCTCCTCTCCTAAAATTTGTATCTGTTAACCAGATCTGCAGAATGCCTTCAGAGAAACACTTAGACTGGTGACTGATTGAATAACTAGGAACTATAGCCTAGCCAGCTTGACCTATAAAACTAACTGACTTAACTCCCAAACTCGTGTAACTCTGTTTTATAATATAAGGCTAATCCTGGCTGGGAAATCAAAGAAAACAGAGCTCTTTTATGATATGCAGGGTTCTCTTCAGGGTCAGGAAAGAAGTTTGGCTCCTCGCCATTCAATGTGAGCAATGATCCCTAGTTGTGGCTTGGCTATGCCTTGGTGATCTGGGGCCCAACCAAGTCCTAGGCTCCTTACCTTGAGTTTTTTTTTCAGGGTTTGCTGGTCGGTCTCTTAGTATTATATCTCACTGCCTTTTCAGGGATTTCAGGGGTTCATAAATGAATCCACAACTCTTCGAGTCTTCTATCATTGACCCATATGGGAGCCTTGACAATTATAGCCCCAAGCATTAATTGGTTCTGA
This sequence comes from Aepyceros melampus, assembly GCA_006408695.1. Taxonomy (NCBI): domain Eukaryota; kingdom Metazoa; phylum Chordata; class Mammalia; order Artiodactyla; family Bovidae; genus Aepyceros; species Aepyceros melampus. Next base: position 541,633 of record SJXQ01005515.1, on the reverse strand, counting down.
AGGTCACCATGCTCCTTCTACAGTGCTTCTCTTCCGTAAACACTCATTAATGAACCCGATTCAGAGAGTCCTGATTTCATGGAGCCTCATGCTCTGATGACGTTTAGGAGCTCAGCAGGGGTTGAAGCGGGTCAGTGGTTTAATACACTGAACATATGGCCCTGAGAAAACTGGTCACATCAAGGCCACCTTGTCTAGTCAATGCCTGATAATAAACTTTCAAAATATTTCCTAATGATGGCTACTTCTGAGAAATATCTATGACCAGTACTTAGCAAGCAGTTCTTGTTGACAAATTACTGCCATTCTAAGTGTGTGTTTGCCTACAAGTATATTCATGAGGCAAAAAAATAGTTTATCATTTTTATTTTCTGTTTTTGTTTTTTTTTTACTTTTCTTTCTTGTTCCTTTTCTTTTTATCTCCACATTGCTTTCCCAGGCATGGTTTGGTTCATCAGTGATTCAACTCTGTAGTTACTGGAGGTGCAAAAATATTTTTTCAATTCAGATTTTTTCCTAAAAATGTTTTCCTGATGTCACAGCTGTCAGTGCAGACCTATTGAAGACTATTCAGTTCAGTTCAATTCAGTCGCTCAGTCATATCCAACTCTTTGCAACCCCATGGACTGCAACACTCCAGGCTTCCCTGTCCATCACCATCTCCCAGAGTTCGCTCAAACTCATGTCCATTGAGTCAGTGATGCCATCCAACCATCTCATCCTCTGTTGTCCCCTTCTCTTCCCTCCTTCAATCTTTCCCAGTATCAGGGTTTTTTTCCTATAAGTCAGCCTTTCACATCAGGTGGCCAAATATTGGAACTTCAGCTTCAGCATCAGTCCTTCCAATGAATATTCAGGGTTGATTTCCTTTAGGATGGACTGGTTGGATCTCCTTGCAGTCAAGGAACTCTCAAGAGTCTTCTCCACAACACCACTGTTCAAAAGCATCAATTCTTCAGCGCTCATCTTTATGGTCTAACTCTCATGTCCATCCATACATGGCTACAGGAAAAAATGTAGCTTTCATTGTACAGACTTTTGTTGGCAAAATAATGTCTCTGCTTTTTAATACACTGCCTAGGTTTTTCATAGCTTTTCTTCCAAGGAGCAAGTGTCTTTCAATTTCATGGCTGCAGTCACCATCTGCTGTGACTTTGAAGCCCAAGTAAATAAAGTCTGTCACTGTTTCCATTTTTTCCCATCTATTTGCCGTGAATTGATGGAACCGGATGCCATGATCTTAGCTTTTTGAATGCTGAGTTTTACGCCAGCTTTTCCACTCTCCTCTTTCACTTTCATCACTGAGGACTATTAGGTGAGTATTTTACAAACAGTGCCTTAGTTTGTTTTGCTCTATATTAGAAGTCCACGCACAGAGTATCTTCTAGATCCGGACTCCCTGGTGGTACAGTGGAGCAGAATCTGCCTGCCGACACAAGAGACCCGGATTCCATCCCTGGTCTGGGAAGATCCTACAGGCCACAGAGGACCTAGAGCCCGTAGGCCGCAGCTACTGAAGCCTGCCCGCCACAGAGCCTGTGAACCCAACTACTGGCCCAGCTTCTAGAACCCGTGCTCTGAAATGAGAAGTCACACACCACACAAAGAGTAGTCTCCCGCCCCGCCACCACCACTGGAGAAAGCCCACGTGCAGCAGTGAAGACCCTGTGCAGCCAAAAATTTAATTAATTAAATTTTAAAAAGAATATCTTCTAGATCAGTAGGAGAAAAGTAGAGGCTTCCCAGATGGCGCTGGTGGTAAAGAACCCGCCTGCCAGTGCAGGAAACCTATGAGATGTGAATTTCATCCCTAGGTCAGGAAGATCCCCTGGAGAAGGGAAAGGCAACCCACTCCAGTATTCTTGCCTGGAGAATCCCATGGACAGAAGACCCTGGTGGGCTACAGTCCAAGGGGTCACAAAGGTCAGACAAGACTGAAACAACTTCTCACAAGCACTAGGGTAAAAGTAAGAGTTTGAAAGGTTCTGAGATTTGATGATTTCTTGTGAGAATAGGAAATTTAATTGACCTTCATTTATTTATTTAAAGAGTATAGAGAATAATATTAATAAAGTATTTATTCACTCTTCAACATCAGACCCCGTGTTGTTTTTGACATACATTAACTCATTAGATCATCTCAAAAACCCTATGAGTTAGTTCTCGCTTTATCCTCACTTCAGAGATTAGAACCTACAACATAAGGAGCATAAGGAGGTTAAGTAAAGTTGCACCTAACAGAGGGTAGATTTATAAAATCAAAACTTATCCGACACCACAACTCTAACTAGCTTTTGCATAAAACCCCAAAGACATGGCACTTTCTTACACATTTTAAAATATTATTTAGCCCATTCAGACAGAAAGATTTTTTTTGGCATTTTGCTAGGCCTTTGTTTTGTTTTGTTTTGTCTGCATTTTGTATTGTTTATAAAAATTTGCTAGGTATTGTGGATGATGCTTATTAGAAATTTCTGGTGGGTAGAAGAGGACCGTGTAATTATATAGTTACATTCATTTATAATTTATAACACCACATGAACCATTTATACAATTTTATTAGAATCCTCACTACAATGGAATTTATATAGAAATGCACTTTTTATACCATTTTGTTGGTGATATTAATTTTCCTGAATGATGGCATGGCAGTTATCATCTGACCTTCTCTTGCAGAGCCTCTGGGAGTTGCCTACTGTCTATTGTATTAAATCAGAACCCATTTGCCTGGTTTGCAAGGTTTGTGATAATCTAACTCCACCCCTCCCAACAACCTCACCTCCCAGGGAGATTTCAACATGACTTTTCCCTCCTGCTACCTGCTGCACTTGTGGTCTCCTTGACCTGCTCTTGTGGGTTCTCACCTAGACTGCCTTCTCCTTGCATCTCATTTTAATCAAACCTCTGCTTGGAGGCTGCTCACCCTCCTCTTCCTTGCTCTGTGGCTCCCTTTCCACACTAGTCTTCTCAACTCCTTCCACTTCCTTCCTAACCTCCTAGAGCATGTATTATTTGATTACACAAATTGAGCCCTTGATTATATCCTTTCTTGGACTCTAATCCAGTGCTATTCAAATGTCAATGGGGAAAGGAATCACCAGATTCTTCAAAATATTAAAAATAAAAATTACCATATGATCTAGCGATTCCCTGATGGCTCAGATGGTAAAGAATCTGTCTGCTATGCAGGAGACCTGTGTTCGATCCCTGGGTTGGGAAGGTCCCTTGGAGAAGGAAACAGCTACCCACTCTAGTATTCTGTCCTGGAGAATTCCATGGGCTGTATAGTACATGAAGTAGCAAAGAGTTGGACATGACTGAGCGACTTTCCCTAGCTATTCCACTTCTGAATGTGTACCCAAAAGAATTGAAAGCAGAGTCTCAAAGAGATTTTTGTACATCCATCTTCACAGAGGCATTATTCACAATAGCCAAAAGATGGAAACAACTCAAGTGTACATAGATGAATGAATAGATGAGCAAAATGTGGTATATCTGTATCTATACCTCCATCTACATGCACACACAGAGGAATATTATTCAGCTTTAAAAACAAAGGAAATTTCAACACATGCCACATGGATGAACCTTGAGGATATGATTCTAAGTGAAATCAGCTAGTCACAAAAAGTACTGTACAATTCCACTTACATGAAGAACCTTTGTAGTTGTATTCATAGAAACTAGAAGAATGGTTGCCAGGGGCAACCAGGGAGGAAGAATAAGGTGCTGCTGAATGGGGACAGAATTTGGATTACAAGACAAAGAGAGTTCTGGAGGGTGACTGGAGAACAATGTGAATGTACTTAACACCACTGAACTATATGCTTAAAAATTGCTAAGATGGTACTGTTACATTACGCTATGAAACATATATTTCGCCACGAATATAAGAGAATATAAAATGACAGTCTATCTGCTCAGTGGCAAGATTCATATTTTTATGTTTTCACCTGGGTGGAAGGGAGAGAAAATATTATCTTAATTATCACTCCCAGGGGTTTGGAGGCAGGTAGTCTCCAGGACAAATTTAGAGATGCTTCTTGTTTTTGCATGTATGTAAAATATTGCCTGTGACTGTAAATGCCTCTGAAAAAGAGAATGAGAATTAGCGTTATATGAAAACTTTGATGTCAGGCACTCACCCAAAGTGTATGACTTACCCATGATCATAAAGATATGAAGTAGAAAAGCTAGGGGTTAAATCGGCGTGCCAGAGACATTGTGGTGGATTCGCCACAACATTTCCTGTTGCTGGGTGCACAGGGAGACTAAGCTTTTAGCCTCAGTTGACCTTGCAGTTTAGTTCCTGCTCCATGCCTGAACTCTGGCCTAGGCACCTCTGACCTATATGAAAGAAGTGTCCAGGCCTGGCCCTTAAAAAACATCCTGCTTAAGGCTCCCAGTGCTTTCTTTTCCTTCCTTAGCAAGTTTGAAGGAAGTGAGCTCCTTTCTTCTCCTTCCTTAGCAAGTTTGAAGGATGTGAGCTCCAGACAGCAGTCCTGTAAAACAGAGAGTGGCTGCCAGTAGTGCCTGAGGCTGAAAGCTCAGTGAGAGATGAACGTTCACTGTGGCCGGGCACTGACGTTTCACCATTTCTATACTTGTTACTGCAGCGTAGCCTGCTCTTTCCTGACTAAATCTATACCCTTGTCTTTCCAAGACAGTACTCTACCTCCCAGAGTCTAGGACATAAATTTCTCCTGTATTTCCTGAAGCATTAAGTATAATGTTAAGCTTGTAGCAATTTCCACTCCCCCCATTCCACCCCAGAAAATCTTTTTGGCATTGCTGTGGCTTATGAGAGTGATGTAAGTTCCAGGTTGTAGAGAAAGAGATGGAAAAACTCACTCCTCTGACAAGGGAAGCAGCTCCAAGAGCACCATTTAAGTAATTTTTAACTTCAATTTCCTACTCCCACCTTATGAGCCCAATTCTTTTTCTCAGCTTGCTAGTGTTATTTTTCTAAACCTTCAGAAAGCCAGTGCTTGGTTTTAGCAAACCAAATGCAAAACAGAACACTTAAGGAAAGGTTAATGATTGTTTATAAATAAATGATTGTTGCCAAATGACTCTGATGTTCAGAGTTGAGCTCATGTAGGACAAATGAGATACATTCCTGAATAACCGAAGCCAGTTCCAAGGCACTCTGTGAAATAAGCCTGCCAGGCCGTAGAGGCCCTGAACACATGGCCTCACACACGAAAGCAGGAAATGGAAGTGGGAGACTTATGTTCGGGCAAGTGGAAGAAATGGAGACAAAGACAGCGACCCCAAAGCTGGAATCCTCCAGTTTATTATTTTGCAAAATGTCATCTGAGCATTGTGTTTTCTCTACAGTGGTCCCCAATGTATATTTCCTACTTTTGCTTCAGTAATAGGAACACCAATACTAAGCTGGGCACGTGGCCTTACTAAATATAGATGGCATTTCCCAGTCTCATTTGGCAGCTGTTTGTAGCCACAGAACTAAGTTCCAGTCATATCCATCTCATGGGATCTGAGAAAAGGTGATAGCTACAAGTTCCAGGAAACATCCCTAAAAATGATAGGGGATGCTTCTTTTGTTATCCACTCAGCTTTCTGATGGAGATATGGTGACCATAAGCATCTTGGACCATAAGCATGAGGACCAGACTCTTGAGTTGGTGGTCTGGGGTCAGATGATCCGAGAGCTGCCATAAAAGCTCTGAACTGCCTACACTGAGACTTTTGCTTGAGGGAGATAATGTACTCTATTCAGTTCAGTTCAGTAGCTCAGTTGTCTCCAACTGTGACCTCAAGGACTGCAGCATGCCAGGCCTCCCTGTTCATCACCAGCTCCCGAAACTTACTTAGACTCATGCCCATCAAGTCAGTGATGCCATCCAACCATCTTATCCTCTGTCATCCCCTTCTCCTCCCACCTTCAATCATTCCCAGCATCAGGGTCTTTTCCTGTGAGTCAGTTCTTCACATCAGGTGGCCAAAGTATTAGAGTTTCAGCTTCAGCATCACTCCTTCCAATGCATTTCAGAACTGATTTCCTTTAGGATAGGCTGGTTGGATCTCCTTGCAGTCCAAGGGACTCTCAAGAGTCTTCAACACCACAGTTCAAAAGCATCAATTCTTCGGCACTCAGCTTTCTTTTCAGTCCAACTCTCACATCCATACATGACCACTGGAAAAACCATAGCTTTGACTGGACAGACCTTTGAAGCCCAATGTACTCCATACCTCCTAGTATGTGTAAGCCTTTCCTAGTGGCCCAGTTGGTAAAGAATCTGCCTGCAATGCAGGAGACCTGGGTTCGATCCCTGGGTCAGGAAGATCCCCTAGAGGAGGAAATGACAAACCACTCTAGTATTTTTGCCTGGAGAATTCCATGGACAGAGGAGCCAGGCAGGCTATAGAATCCCAAAGAGTAGGACATGATTGTGCTACTAACTTTCACTTTTCATATTTAAGCCACTGTGATTAGGAAACTTAAAGATGGTGGTGAGTTGGGTCTAACACAGTGAGCAATTTTCTAGTTTGGTTAAATGTCTAATTGTCTAAAATGCATACACTTGCTCCATAATGCAGACCATAGAAGGCAAATGATACATGTAAGTCAATCTGTGGTTCACATTTTTTTTTTAAGTGGTCAGGTGCTGGGAAATTTAGTATGGAAATCCTTCCCCTGAATATTTGCACCTGAAAAAATGTGAACATGTATCAAACATAGTTTCCAGGCAGTAAATAGTTCATGCCTCAACCAAAATTTAAAAAAAAAAAAAATTAGAGTTTGTGTTAAACTGACAATCATGTTGTAACTTTGAAACTATAAACAAAATTATCTTTGCTCTTAGCACTATTTTGTTGCTTTAATTATTATGAGGTCAATGCTTGAAGATAAAAGATAAATCAGAATGTCTGGGAGTTTTTGAACACAATATAAACTCTCTCACATATACACAAAAAATTAAGTAGTTTTTAAAGGTATTAGAGTCATATGCATTCTTAGTTAAATAGTTACAATTCAAATGGAAGGGGGAAAAAAGCTTTAGGTTTAGACAGTTTTATAAATTCAGAATGATAAATGATATTAGCACAAAAAGTCTACTTTGGGCCCATGTTACATGACAACTAATACATATCTAATGAAAGAATAAATGTGTGCATATAAATCTAGATATTTCCCCCTTTTTTAACACCAGTTGTTCTATTGCTAAGTCATGTCCGACTCTTTGTGACCATTGACTGCAGCATGCCTGGCTCCCCTGTCCTTCACTATTTCCTGGAGTTTGCTCAAATTCCTGTCCACTGAGTTGGTGATGCTATGTAACCATCACATCCTCTGCCACCCCCTTCTCCTTTTCCTTCAGTCTTTCCCAGCATTAGGGTCTTATTTCCATAAGTCCGTTCTTCCCATCAGGTGGCCAAAGTATTGGAGCTTTAGCTACAGCAACAGTCCTTCCAATGAATATTCAGAATTGATTTCCATTAGGACTGGCTGGTTTGATCTCCTTTAACACCAGAAAAACATTCAATTAAATAACATATTGAATTCAGGACCAATGTGAATGTCTACATGTGTCAGGCTCTATGCAAACCTCTGGCGACATGAAGATAAACGAGACATGGCCTGGACTGCTGTCCTGAGAGCCCAGTTCACAGAGGAGCTAAGGACATGAATCGCCATTCATGCTACCCAGAATCGCTCCAAGTCCTAAACTCACACAATGAACAAAACACTTCAGAAAGAGAAGGAAGCAGTTAATCCTATCTGGGGTGAGAGGAGACATCTAAGGAAGTCTTGTGAAATAAATAGAATTTCTCCAGGCATAGGAAGTGGCGGGCGGCCGAGGGGAGAGATTCAGGAGAAAGAATAGCAAATGAGAAGGAATCAAGGGTTGAAAGTGCACGTTATATTCCGGAAATGATGGCGGCCGGGATGCAGCTGTGAGGCTCTGCTGGCAGCCGAGAGAATGGCTATTTCCATACTGAGAGGCAGCCTGATCACAGGAACGGCACTCGTGCTCCCAATGAGATGGCTCACTGGGACACTACTGAAGGTTAGAAAACACAGTTTTCGGTTGAAAATAGCAGGTGGAGAGACTACATTGCTTGCAAACCTGAAAGGCTTCTCAGTTCATTCAGGCTCAAGTTCAAGTCCATGGTGAGCCCTTCAGGCCCGGCTGCAGGCTGGCACCAGGTTTACGTTTCCAGTCGCATCTTCTGCCTCATGCTCTCTCTCCATGCCCTACCTGCAGCTGCAGGGCCAGGTGCAGTGGCTTTGCTAGAGCAAATGAACACAGCCTCGGGTCTGATGTCTGGTCAGAAGCTTTCTCTATCGCTTTTATACTTTAATAAAACTTTATTACACAAAAGCTCTGAGCAATCAAGCCTCGTCACTGGCCCCGGATTTAATTCTTCTCCTCCAGAGGCCAAGAATCCCGGTGTCTTTTGTGGTTCAGCAACAACTGTTCAACCTGGGGACTCGTCCAGGATTCTTCAGAACAAGGTAAGGATTCTTGGAGCTCTAGTTCTTTGTTCTCCTAGCGAACATGTTTTCTGCTGTACTTTGCTAACTCTACAGTGTGCTTGTGTGAATGACACTCCCTGTGCGAAGCAAGTGAGGAGCGCTGCTCTGCGGTTCTGCAGTAACCTCATAAGGCTTATGGCAGAAACCTTGTCAGGGACTTATACCGACCTGCCAATGGACTTCCCTCATGGCTCAGATGGTAAAGTGTCTGCCTGCAACGCGGGAGGCCCTGCTTCTGATCCCTGGGTTGGGAAGATCTCCTGGAGAAGGAAATGGCAACCCACTCCAGTATTCTTGCCTGGAAAATCCCATGGAGAAGCATGGTAGACCACAGTCCATGGGGTCAAAAACAGTTGGACACAACTGAGCGACTTTGCTTTCTTTGGGGGCTATTGTGTACAGTCCATGACTTGGTGAATGGTTTCTTTTCCACTCCTATCAAACAAGAGGATTAGAAACTGTTCTTATTCATATGGGACAGACAAGAGTTTCCTTGTTTCCTGCCATTTGTCATAATATGTTCATTGGGACCCGAACCACCTGGACATCCCTTAGAAAAACTCCCTAGTCCTCACATCAATGACATTATGTTAACCAGATGAGCAAGAGGTCCAAAGGTCTGTAAACTAGGAAAAGGGAAAGTGTTGGTTGCTCAGTCGTGTCTGACTCTTTGTGACCCCATAGACTGTACCCAACCAGTCTCCTCTGTCCATGGAAATTTCTAGGCAAGAAAACTTGAGTAGGTAGCCATTCCCTTCTTCAGGGGATCTTTCTGACCTAGATATTGAACTCGCATCTCCTATATTGTGGGCGGGAAACCCAATGGCAATCCAAGGGCAAGAGAAGATGAAATGTCACAACTCAAACAATGAGGCAGAAAAAAGATACAAATTCCTTCTTCCTTTGCCTTTTATTCTATTTATGCCCTCAACACTTTGTATGATGCCCACTCCCATTGTGGAGGAAAATCTGTTTTATGAGTTCACCAATTCAAATGCCAATCTTACCCAGAAACACCCTCACAGACAATCCAGAAACAATATTTAATCTAGGCACCTTGTAACCAGTCAAGTAGACACACAAAATTAACTATCACAAACCATTAACCTTCTCATGTGTTTACTGAAGAGAAATGAAGAGTTCATTCTATGCAAAGACTTGTACACAGATGTTCATAGCAGCTTTAATCATGATATGCAAAGACTAGAAGCAGCCCAAATATCTATCACCAGATAAATGGATAAGCAAACTGCAACTCATCTGTGCAGCAGACCATTACTCATCAATGGAAAGCAAAGGTACATACAGTAAGAGATGAATTTTAAAAACATTAGACTGAGATAGTGAAGGAAGCAAGGCGTGAAATATGACTCCATTTAAGTGAAATTCCAGAAAAGATAAATTTTGTCTATGGGGACAGAAAATGGGCCAGTGGTTACCAGGGGTGGGGAACTGGGGGAATTAAATAGAATGAGCCACATAGGTAACATTTTTGGAGTAATAGAGATGCTCTAAGTGATTTTGGTGGTGATTTGTGAATGTATTATTCAAAACCCATCAAAGTGGACACTCCAAATGGGTGTTTTTTTTTTCTTAAGTCAACCATACCTCGATTTCAAAGTTTATTTTTTAAAATGAGGTTGAGACAGTTCATACTCCTGCCAACAACATCCAGATGTCTATGCCTTGACAGCCTCTGTATCATTAGATGCAATCATGTTACGATTGCATCTTTAAATTTATACCGTTCTGGTGGGTAAGAAGTGCAGTTCCCAGCTTTTGAGGTAAACATCTGTGAATCATGCAATAGGCAGTAATATCTGGGAGCAAATACACTGGAGAATTCTGTCCTACGAGTCATCACAAATGAAACTATTGCCTGTGAGTCACTAGGGTGATCAGTTATGCTTCCTCATATATTCATTCCTAAATAACTACCCTAATCGTCCACCATTCTCTAAGAATTTCAGCAATTCAGGGTCATTCCAATCTTACTGTGAATGTTTGATTTTTATGTTTTGTCACCTTGCTTATTCTTCCTAAGTCTTAGATTCATGTAAAGATGGCAGAACTTTGAAGTGGAAACAGAGAAGGAGCAGAGTCACTTTAATCCAAGTACTTTCTCTCAGCATCCCCCCTCACTCAGTGTTTGATGTGAACAATTGCTGTTTCCTCATTTTTATGAAAAGTTATATGACTGCAGCTTCGGGACAAGACCCTCCCAACCCGATTACTGTCCCTAAGCTTCTCCTACGTGGAAATGTACAGCCATGGCAGATCTTAGAAATCTGTGCTCCAACCTGCACATTTCACAAGTTAAAAACAACTGTCATCAAGCATCTGGTAGCGGCCATCTTGGAATTAGAATTTCAGACTCCTAGACTGCTATTTCTACACATCCGCTGCCCTCTTGGTCAGCAGAACTGCAGCTCACGTGAGGCATTCAGAGGTGGGTGTCCAAACGTGCAGCTCCTCACAAGGCCAAGCTTTGCAAATATGGACAGTCCATGATATAATAAGCTGATACATATGGCTTTATCTAAAGAAATAAATGTGCTGGGATTTTTTAAGATTTAGCAACCAAAAAGAAAAAAAAAAAAAATGAGCTAACGCCCGGAAAATTCCTCAGTGACAGCTACAACTAGGGAAAAAATTTTTGTTTGTCTGGTTCAGTCATGTATATTTGCTTAGAACAACCCTGGATTCTGACTTTACCCTGGTGTAATTTTTAATAATGTCTTCTTTCACTCTGAAAAATGTCCTATTTTAAAATAAAAATTATATTACCACTGTAATTATATGGGATTTCTAGCTAATAAGCAGTACAGTTCCCTCTGCTAATTTTTAATCCAATCTCCAAGTACATTGCTTGGGACTGGGGATTAGTGCTTCAGTGTTTGAATTTGAGGGGAACATAGCTTAGCCCCTAACAGGCAGTAACCAGGCCTTTTTCATTCACGGATTTGAAAAGCACTGCACGCACTGTCCAGTATACTGCTTACTTGCCAGCTTGGAAGGTGGTAAGAGTTTGTGTCAAACAAGAGGAAAATGTACCAATTCACCCACCGTAGAGATGACAAGCCAGGAAGCATGACCAATCAAGGGTGTCCTGCAAGGACCACAGCATTCCCTGGGGCTCCATCCTGGGAGAGGAAATGCTCCTACGTTCACTAACTCAACACTTGCCCACACTCCCGGGTAAGGCACAAACACCATCTCTTCCTGAAAGACAAACCTGATGGGCCCCCCTTCTCCAGCCTCAGTCACACCTGCCAGAGAGATGGAAAAGTCCTCCCAGTAGCTCTCATGCAGTGCTTATCTCTTCTGATAGTTGTTATCACACCATGTTACTATGCTTTATATGTACTTTATATGTATAATAAATGAATACCACTTATTTCTCAACTAGACCAAGTCTTTTCTTCCTGTACCCCCCAAACCCAGCCTACCTAAATGATTTGGTAGACAATAAATGATTAGTTGAATACATGAAAATCAGGCTTCCCAGATGGCACTAGTGGTAAAAAACCTGCCTGCCAAAGCAGGAAACATGGGTTCAATTCCTGGGTCGGGAAGATCCCCTGGAGGAAGGCATGGCAACCCACTACAGTATTCTTGCCTGGAGAATCCCATGGACGAGGAGCCTGGTGGACTACAGTCAACAGGTTTGCAGAGTCAGATGCTACTGAAGTGACTTAGCATACACGCACAGACAATAAATGATTGAATAAATGAATAGGTAATTTGCTTTTCCTGCATTCTTTCTCGGCTTAGGCTAGTAGACCACCCAGAGAACAGACACATGTAGACAAGATGTGTTCACTAACGGAGTCCTACATCCAGCCACATGATCATGTGTGAAACTGTCAGAAGAATTAGAGAACATCAAAATCCCATATTGCACTGCTTCTTAAATGTGTTATACACAAGCACTCATATGGAGCTAACGTGCCAACTTGTTGGGGTGTTTCTTTGTCATTCCATGATGTCAGGCACGAGAACGGGCTATCTGAAAACTCTGCTGTTCAAGCCTTGGACCCCACCTGCCTGGGTTTGAATCCCAGCTCTCCCACTTACTAGCTCTGTATCCTTGGGAAAATTACTGAACTTCTCTGAGTCTCAGTTTGGTTTGTAAAACAGAGATAATAATAACTACACCTACTCCACCCTACTCCACAGGGCTGTCATGAGAAAGTAGAGTTAATATACATAAAGTGCTTTGGATAGTTCCTGGAGTGTCATACCTAAATGTTTGCTGCCATCGCCATGGTAACATTGTCAATTATTATAAATAAAAGGAAATCATTTAGTTTGGTTCTGACCCAGGTGGCTCACTGGTAAAGAATCTGCCTGCCAATGCAGGAGACAGAAGAGGTGCAGGTTCAGTCCCTGGTTTAGGAAGATCCCCTGGAGAAGGAAATAGCAACCCGCTCCAGCATTCTGGGCTGTAAAATCCCATGGACAGAGGAGCTTGGTGGGCTACAGTCCATGGGATGGCAAAGAGTCAGACATGACTGAGACACTGAGTGCATACACTCTGTCATTATCATTCCAGTCAATCCCCACAGTGCACCACCATACAAGGGGCTCTAGTGGCCCTGACCTGACCTTGCTGAGCCTCCTTGACCCAAGTGGTTGTCTGAAGACCCAGTTCCATCAGGCTACCCTGGTGGAGGTTGCAGGCTGCAGCTGTTTGGGATGCAGGCTCCTTGGGCCACAGGGCCCCCACCTTCCTTTCCATCACTGTGTGTCCTGTGGGACTGGGGGCAAAAATAAAGGTCCTAGCCACCTCCTCCAAAAGAGGGAGGGGAGTTTGGGAAGGGAGACTTTGTGCTTTTCAACATTAAATCATAAACAGAAAGGAATGGAATGGAGATAAAAGAGAGAAGGGAAAAGGAGAGAGGAGACAGAGGGGAGGGAGAGAATGGAAGGAGAGAGGAGACGAGGCTGGAAGAGGAACAGAAGGAGAGGGGAGGTGGGGAAATGGGGGAGAAGAAGGGAGGGGATGGGGGCAGACGGGAGCTGGAAGAGAGGAAGGGAGAATGGGAAGGGCAGAGGAGGGGTGGGAAGCAGAGGGGAGCCCACACGAGAGGGACACTCCAGGCCCAGGCCAGGTCTGGGAGCTGTTCCAATGACTCCCCGCATAAAAACAACCCATGACCACCAACCTCCCCAGCACCAGCTGTTTCCACTTCCGTAACACATGTTCCCTCACGTAAATTGTTTACTAACTTCACATCCAGATTTTTTTTTTAAATAGAGGAAAACCTGGGGTTTGTCTGCACCCACCAGAAAAGCAGAGATAAGGGGGGCAAAATTCAACAACAAACAAAAGGAAAAAGCAGAATGAACGATCCAGGAGATCCCCTGAGTTTCTGCAGAACAGCACAGCTCCTTCACTCTGCTGGCTTCCTGAGTCAGTGAGAGGCTGCCTCCTCCACGCGGCTGCATCTGCATCGCACCCACAAAGCCCAGCATCCCACTTCCAGAGCAAGAGGAGAGCCAACACCAGGGGAAGAGCAGAGCTGGCACCCACAACCCTGGCAGCAGCAAGCAAAGCGCCACACTGGAAAGCCCGGCTCACCACGGGAGGACACCGCAACCTCTGTCGGGTGGTGTTGAGAACACGGGGTCCCAAGTCAGGCCTCCAGGTTCAAGTCCCATCTCTGCCACTTGGGAGCGTGTGACCTGAAGTGAGTTACTGAACCTCTGTGTGCCTCGGCTTTATCATCTATCAAAGGGGGAGCAAAATAGTTTCCACCTCCTGGGGTGGCTGTGGGGTAAAACGAGTTAAAATAAAGCACTAAGAATAGTGCCTTGGGTTTTACTAAGCCACTTTTTACCTAATTTTACAGACTAGAATTTTTTTTTTTTACCTAATTTTTAAAATTAAAATTTTTACCTAATTAAAAAGATGAGAATTCTTTGCATCTCTTTGATATTCTCGCCCCAGATTTATCATGGGATTCTAGTTGAACATGATGTTCTCAAAGAAACATCAAAATCACAAAAGCGGTTGGAAACATTGCATATGAGGGTCATCCGTGAAGCTCCTAGCAGTATACATACTCTTCCAAAATGTATGTAGGAGGAAAATACAAGAATTTCAAAACTGAACAAAGATTAATGTTCAGATACATTATGTCATTGGTCTAAACCTCTACAAGAATATTTCTGTTCCCAAAGCGAACAGAAAGTATGTATTTCTAGCCACAGTTCTTTCAACCCTTAAGTAGCCAAGACACTAGATATTTATCAAAGACACTGCATTTGAGCATTAAAAACAGTACTTTGCTCCATCAAGGGTACTTCAAGGACAGTTTATTTACATCACCTCTCTGTGATTCCACTGCAGATACACTGAGGAGAACAGAGGATGATTGTATTATTGCTCCATCTTGCTCCCAAGTGTATCTTTACTTCTTTGCTAAAATTTGTCCGCGTTCAAATATTAATTACTTTAAAGTATTATTCTGGCTTAGTAGTCTGGTTTCACTACTAATTTTCTAGTAGTAATTTTTTGGATTTTATAACTAGCACGGGCACGGGCTACACTGGTTTTATCTGCGTCCTCTAACTCAGTCTCCATTGGCTCCAGCCCCAGGATGGGAGCATCGGGAGGGTGTTTCTCAGCTCATTGGTACTGACGATGTTATTTGTATTTCCATGGGCTTTTGGCATGCGACCTTTTCTTACATTTAATTTCAGGAAATGTACAAGCTTGCATTATTTTGGAGTGTAAGGGTGAAGCAATAGTGCGTCCAGGGAAGTTGGCAAAAGATGTATATCAGGCCTGACATCATATTAAACCAGAATCCTGTGATAAACCTAGGCAGAGAATATCAAAGAGAAGTGATGAATTCTAATTTTTTATAACTTGGTAAAATTCATGTGTGCATGCGTGCATGCTAAGTTACTTAAGTCATGTCTGACTCTTTGTGACCTCATGGACTGTAGCCTGCCAGGCTCCTCTGTCCATGGGATTCTCCAGGCAAGGCTACTGGATTAGGTTGCCATGCCGTTGGGCTTCCCTCATAGCTCAGTTGGTAAAGAATCCGCCTCTAATGCAGGAGACCCTGGTTTGATTCCTGGATCTGGAAGATCCACTTGAGAAGGGATAAGCTACCCACGCTAGGTTTCTTGGGCTTCCCTTGTGGCTCATTTGGTAAAGAATCTGCCTGCAATGAGGGAGACCCGGTTTTGATCCCTGGGTTGGGAAGATCCCCTGGAGAAGGGAAAGGCTGCCCACTCCAGTATTCTGGCCTGGAGAATTCCATGGACTCTTTAGTCCATGGGGTCACAAAGAGTTGAACATGATTGGGTGACTTTTATTTTCACTTTCACTTCCTCCAGGGAATCTTCCCGACCCAGGGACTGAACCCACATTTCTTGCACTGCAGGCAGATTCTTTACTGCTGAACTACTGGGGAAGCCCCAAAATTCATGTGTACATATATAAAACAATAGTGCTTGGTAAAGCCCAGGCACTATACTTGCTGCTTTAACTCATTTTACCCCACAGCCACCCTACGAGATGGAGACTATTTTTCTCCCCCTTTGATAGATGATAAAGCCGAGGCACACAGAGGTTCAGTAATTCACTTCAGGTCACACAGCTCCCATGTGGCAGAGATGGGACTTGAACCTGGAGGCTTGACTTGGGACCCCGTGCTCTCAACACCACCCGACAGAGGTTGCGGTGTCCTCCCGTGGTGAGCCGGGCTTCCAGTGTGGCGCTTTGCTTGCTGCTGCCAGGGTTGTGGGTGCCAGCTCTGCTCTTCCCCTGTTGTTGGCTCTCCTCTTGCTCTGGAAGTGGGATGCTGGGCTTTGTGGGTGTGATGCAGATGCAGCCGTGTGGAGGAGGTAGCCCCTCACTGACTCAGGAAGCCAGCAGAGTGAAGGAGCTGTGCTGTTCTGCAGAAACTCGGGGGATCTCCTGAATCATTCATTCTGCTTTTTCCTTTTGTTGTTAATTTTGCCCCGCTTATCTCTGCTTTTCTGGTGGGTGCAGACAAATGCCAAGTTATCCATAACTGATCATGGTCCAGTGTATCCCACAGTGAATGTATTTTGTGTATATATCAGCATGCTTTACGTCCTCTCTGGTGGCTCAGAAATGAAGAATCTGCCTGCCATGTAGGAGACTTGTGGGAAACAGGGGCTCTATCTCTGGGTTGGGAAGGTCCCCTGGAGAAGGAAAGGACAATGCACTCCATTATTCTTAGCTTTCTTGGTGGCTCAGATGGTAAAGAGTCTGCCTGCAATGCACAAGACCCAGGTTCAATCTCTGGGTTGGGAAAATCCCCTGGAAAAGGAAATGGCAACCCACTCCAACATGCTTGCCTGGAGAGTTCCATGGACAGAGAGGCCTGGTGGGCTACAGTGCATGGGGTTGCAAAGAATAGGACATGACTGAGTGGCTAACACTTTCACTTTTAAAAGCCTGCACCTATGGGCCTTCTGCAGAGCCTGCCACGGGCTGCTGGACCCTTCCATGAACACCAACCGAGCTTGCACAGCCCTGGGAGGCCTTGGCCAATGGCTGATAAGTCAGAGCTGTGAGAGACCAGCTCCTAGGCTTTCAGGCAGGACAAATCCAAGGGCATAAGTGACACTCTGGAGTACTGTACAGTGACGCTTCCTGGAGCTTCATCTCAAATTGCACCCCAGCTGACTTCTCCTCTTCCTTGTTTCACCTTCCCCACCACACTCCTGGTTTCTTCTGGGGGCATCTTAACAAAAGTGAATGTGAAGATCACTCAGTTGTGTCTGACTCTTTGCAACCCCAGGGACTATACCATCCACGGAATTCTCCAGGCCAAAATACTGGAGTGGGTAGCCTTTCCCTTCTCCAAGGGATCTTTCCAACCCAGGGATCAAACCCAGATCTCCCTCATTGCAGGGAGATTCTTTACCAGCAGAGCCCCCAGGGAAGCCCAAGTCTTAACAAAAGTCTTCCCCCAAATCGCCTAAGTGGAGAGCAGAGCAGTGTCCCTGAATGGGAGGGAAGGCAGGGTGTCTGGGGAGACTGGAGAACTTTGTTATGGGAGGAAAAGGATCTTTCTGGGCGTTTCTATGATCTCAGTCATTAAAAATACTGTCTCCCATAGACATAGAAAACAGACTTGTGGACACAGCAGAGGAAGGAGACTGTGGGATGTATTGAGAGAATAACAGTGAAACATACATCTTACCATGTATAAAATAGATAGCGGCTGGGAGGCTGCTGTGTAACACAGGGAATGCAAGCCGGTGCATTGTTGACACCCGAAAGGGGTGGGATGGGGTGGGAGAAGGGAAGGAGGTTGAAGAGAGAGGGGACATATGTATACCTGTGGCTGAATCACATTGTTGTATAGCAGAAATCAACACAATATAGTAAAGAAATTATCCTCCGATCGAAAATTTTAAAAAGAGACAGGAGAATTCCTTGATTAATCGATGTAAGGCAGTTTCGATGGTTTCTAATAGCTGAGTGAATAAACATACTCTATTAAAAAAAATACAAAGTCCCAGTTGCTAGGGAGTAAGAGGGGTGTGAAATATTTGGCTGCAAGAGTCAGAGCATGACTGTTGTAAGGAAATCTGGTGAGATTTCTAGGCAGTGTGCATTGATGTTCTCCAGCCACATCGGCTTCTCAGTGCAGGCTTGACAAGGTGGGGGGTTGGATTAACTGAGATTGGGGTTATTTTAGGAGAGTAGGCTGAAGGGTGGAGGGAGCTTTCCTGGTGGCTCAGATGGTGAAGAATCTGCCTGCAATGCAGGAGACTGGGTTCGATCCCTGGGTCGGGAAGAACCCCTGGAAGTGGGAATGACAACCCACTCCAGTATTCTTACCTGGAGAATCCCATGGACAGAGGAGACTAGGGGGCTACAGTCCATGGAGTCGCATTCGGGCACAATGGAGCGACTAACACTTTCACATTTCAGGCTGGAGGGAGAGAAGGTGAAGGGTGTTGGGGCAGATGAAGTGGGGTGGTTATGATGATGAAGGACCTTTGATGGATATAGAAGGAAATGACAACACTGGAGGGGTGACCTAGGAAGGGAGTGAGAACAATGGATTGTAGATCCTGGTGAAGTTTGAATTGTCGGTGGAGTGGTCATAGGCTGTGACAATGGGAAGTGTTGGGCAGATGGCAGGGCACCCAGAACAGAGGCTACAGAAGTGATGAGGTGACCATTGTGTCAGGGTCACAAGTGGGAGGCTGCTGTGGAGGAGAGAGGCAGACCACCGACTGTTAGAGGCCCAACTCTCTGAAGCCTAACAACTAAACGTTTAGATATTTTATACAATTGCTTTTTATGGATGGAGGTTCATGACATTGTACAGGAGACAGGGATCAAGACCATCCCCAAGAAAAAGAAATACAAAAAAGCAAAATTGCTGTCTGAGGAGGCCTTACAAATAGCTGTGAAAAGAAGAGAAGCGAAAATCAAAGGAGAAAAGGAAAGATATAAGCATCTGAATGCAGAGTTCCAAAGAATAACCAGGAGAGATAAGAAAGCCTTCCTCAGTGATCAGTGCAAAGAAATAGAGGAAAACAACAGAATGGGAATGACTAGAGATCTCGTCAAGAAAATTAGAGATACCAAGGGAACATTTCATGCAAAGATGAGCTCGATAAAGGACAGAAATGGTCTGGACCTAACAGAAGCAGAAGATATTAAGAAGAGGTGCCAAGAATACACAGAAGAATTGTACAAAATAGAGCTTCACGACCCAGATAATCATGATAGTGTGATCACTCACCTAGAGCCAGACATCCTGAAATGTGAAGTCAAGCGGGCCTTAGAAAGCATCACTATGAACAAAGCTAGTGGAGGTGATGGAATTCCAGTTAAGCTCCTTCAAATCCTGAAAGATGATGCTGTGAAAGTGCTGCACTCACTATGCCAGCAAACTTGGAAAACTCAGTAGTGGCCACAGGACTGGAAAAGGTCAGTTTTCGTTCCAATTCCAAGAAAGGCAATGCCAAAGAATGCTCAAACTACTGCACAATTGCACTCATTTCACACGGTAGTAAAGTAATGCTCAAAATTCTTCAAGCCAGGCTTCAGCAATATGTGAACCATGAACTTCCAGATGTTCAAGCTGGTTTTAGAAAAGGCAGAGGAACCAGAGATCAAATTGCCAACATCTGCTGGATAATGGAAAAAGCAAGAGAGTTCCAGAAAAACATATATTTCTGCTTTATTGACTACACCAAAGCCTTTGACTGTGTGGATCACAAGAAACTGTGGAAAATTCTGAAAGAGATGGGAATACCAGACCACCTGACCTGCCTCTTGAGAAATCTGTATGCAGGTCAGGAAGCAACAGTTAGAACTGGACATGGAACAACAGACTGGTTCCAAATAGGAAAAGGAGTAAAGCCTTTGACTGTGTGGATCACAAGAAACTGTGGAAAATTCTGAAAGAGATGGGAATATCAGACCACCTGATCTGCCTCTTGAGAAATCTGTATGCAGGTCAGGAAGCAACAGTTAGAACTGGACATGGAACAACAGACTGGTTCCCAATAGGAAAAGGAGTCCATCAAGGCTGTATATCATCACCCTGCTTATTTAACTTATCTACAGAGTACATCATGAGAAATGCTGGGCTGGAAGAAGCACAAGCTGGAATTAAGATTGCCAGGAGAAATATCAATAACCTCAGACATGCAGATGGCACCACCCTTATTGCAGAAAGTGAAGAGGAACTAAAGAGCCTCTTGATAAAAGTGAAAGAGGAGAGTGAAAAAGTTGGCCTAAAGTTCAACATTTAGAAAACGAAGATCATGGCATCCGGTCCCATCACTTCATGGCAAATAGATGGGGAAACAGTGGAAACAGTGTCAGACTTTATTTTGGGGGTCCAAAATCACTGTAGATGGTGATTGCAGCTATGAAATTAAAAGACATTCCTTGGAAGAAAAGTTATGATCAACCTAGATAGCAAATTAAAAAGCAGAGACATTACTTTGCCAACAAAGATCTGTCTAGTCAAGGCTATGGTTTTTCCAGTGGTTGTGTATGGATGTGAGAGTTGGACTGTGAAGAAAGCTGAGCACCGAAGAATTGATGCTTTTGAACTGTGGTGTTGGAGAAGACTTTTGAGAGTCCCTTGGACTGCAAGGAGATTCAATTAGTCCATTCTAAAGGGGATCAGTCCTGAACGTTCATTGGAAGAACTGATGTTGAAGCTGAAACTCCAGTACTTTGGTCACCTCATGTGAAGAGTTGACTCATTGGAAAAGACTCTGATGCTGGGAGGGATTGGGGGCAGGAGGAGAAGGGGATGACAGAGGATGAGATGGCTGGATGGCATCACCGACTTGATGGACATGAGTCTGAGTAAACTCCGGGAGTTGGTGATGGACAGGGAGGACTGGTGTGCTGCGATTCATGGGGTTGCAGAGAGTCAGATAGGACTGAGCGACGGAACTGAACTGAACTGAACTGAACTTGCTTTTTAAATTTGTTTTTGCTTGTTTTTCGAGACGTTAGCAAAGAAATGAGGAGCTGAGGGTAAAACACAGAGGATGAGATGGTTGGATGGCATCATCAACTCAATGGACATGAGTTGGAGTAAACTCCGGGAGTTGGTGATGGACAGGGAGGCCTGGCCTGCTGCAGTCCATAGGGTTGCAAAGAGTCATGGGGTCGCAGAGAGTCGGATAGGACTGAGTGACTGAACTGGAACTGAAACATGTTGCTCCCAACCTGTTCTCACTGGATCTGTACTTTTGTTCCCTGAAAGGTGGCCATGACCCCTCCACACACATATTTGGATGTGGCAGCTTTTACTTCACCCCAGAGTTTCTCTCAGTTTTGAGTGTGAATTCTTCAGATTGATAATCTCTAATTTCCATGGTTTTCTTCCAGGTTGGTTTGAGGGGAAAGAGCTGTGAGCCTTGTTCTTAACTTAAATAGACTTTGAGCAATTACTCCATTCTATTGTGCTTCCCAGGTGGCACTCGTGGTAAACAATCCGCCTGCCAATGCAGGAGACGCCAGAGACTTAAGTTCAATTTCTGGGTCGGGAAGCTCTCCTGGAGGAGCAAATGGCTCCCCACTCCAGTATTCTTTCCTGGAGAATCCCATGGACAGGGGAGTCTGGCGGGCTACAGTCCATGGACTCACAGAGTCGGACACAACTGAGCAACTGACTGAATTACTCTACAGACCCTCTTGAAAGCCAGGCCTGTGTCTCTACCCTCCCCTCCTTTCTGCAGAAGTTCAATCTTTTAGAAGGAAACTCATCCCCTACAATCAAGTTAGCACTGCAGGATCTCTTTCAGTTTTCCTAGTAACAGTCTTGACGGCCTAAGACTCCAACTAGCTTACAACAGAGTGACACCAGAAAGGAGGCAGAATCTCTTTTCTCAGCATCTCTAAGGCAAGTATCACTTCCTCCATCATACATGCTCATGCAGACACACACGTAGCACACACAGGCTTATGAGTACCTTGCATAACCCAAGGAATGATTTCCAAAGCCAAAGCACTGGGCAGGATGGCTAAACGGTAGAAGTCAAGAGAAATGGGCATGCCCCATGACTCTCTGTCCTGGTTTTCAGATGAGATGTGGCTGATGCAGTGAATCCTCAACCACTGTGAGGTGAGAACATACTTTTTCCCAAAGTGCTGAGCACAGCAAGCAGGAAGGGGGAGGCCAAGGAGATGCTGGCAGCGTCCTTTTCTGGATCCAGTGGTGGCCCTGAGACTGAGCACGTGAGTGATGCAACAGCCAACCTGGAGGGTGTCTGGCAGCATTTGGGGCTTCTCTGCAAATGTTCTTCCTGCCCTCCTACCAAATACAAGTGCGGGATAAGGAAGATACTGGGTGTGTCATATGAACAGCCGCCTGTGTCATGCGGCTGTAACTGAAATTTTTTGTCCAAATGGCTAAAGTTTTTGAGAACCCCAGGGAGCACAGCTAATCCCCCTGCACAAGCAACAATTTCAGCAATGAAGTTCTTAACATGAAAGGCGTTAGAAGAGTTTCTGTGATGAACTTTGCTTCATGCCTGCAAACAGAGCAGTAAACGCCACCATGAATTAACTTTTTCTCCCAGCAGCTTGCCAGGCAGAACTAGTGGTAAAGAGCCCAGCTGCCAATGCCGGAGATGTAAGAGACTCAGGTTCAATTCCTGGGTTGGGAAGATCCCCTGGAGGACGGTATGGCAACTCACTCCAGTGTTCTTGCCTGGAGAATCCCATGGTCAGAGGAGCCTGCTGGGCTACAGTCCATGGGGTCACAAAGAGTGGGACATGACTCACAAGCATCACTTAGCAGAAATTAAAAAAGATAGAGAAACTCCAATTTTCTCTTCAATAAAAAAAAGATTGCTCTGCGCCTGTCTTGTTTAAACATACAGTACGTATGATCCTTTACTTATCACCTGCAGCCTGGACTCTGCCTTTTACCAATGTTAACTATAAATATTGCATCCAGTGAATGTATTTTCCAATATTTATCCAGGTATCTGCAGAGCCAACTCCCCATTATCCATGGTGCAGGTTACCTGGGCTCTGCAGAGCACCTCTCTGTCCCCTTGGCTGGTCCAAATCCTCCTTCTAGTTCTCACAGCAGCATGTGTCGGGTGCTGGATCTAGAGAGCTCCCCAAGGAGCCAGCCACCCTTTCAGAGAGGGTGATAGAAAGCATTAGAATGTGGACGGAGGAAGAAGTGGAGGGTACCTACCATCTCGACTAGTTTCATTATTTCTCCTTCCTCACTGTCAATTATTAAAATGTTAACACACATGCTTAACATGTTACCTCCAGTCTTACTGAAGTTCAGTTCAGTTCAGTTCAGTCACTCAGTCGTGTCTGACTCTTTGTGACCCCATGAACCACAGCACGCCAGGCTTCCCTGTCCATCACCAACTCCCAGAAAAGAATACTGGAGTGGGTAGCCTATCTCTTCTCCAGGGGATCTGCCTGTCAAACTGGGGTCTCTTGCACTGAAGGCAGATTCTTTACTAGCTGAGCTATCAGGGAAGCCCCCTAACTTCTTGAACTTTACTGAAGTTACCTGGATTATATGCTATGTCCAAATTAATTTCTTCCTAAAACCTGATGTGGAACCATGAAGCTGGGAAGTTTGTAATATGTGTTCTATTTTAGGACAACATTCAGATAAAGCCATGCCAACCTGTCTATCACTGAAAGGTTCATTTCAAGTCGTGTTAATTGAAGGCAAGTTGATTCATTTATACACAACAATTCTCTCATTTCCCTTTGAGCAATTGTCAAGCGTGCTTGACGCAGAGCAAGTGACCTTCAAATGCTAGGCGGGGAGGTGGGGGTGTTGGTCTGGACTGTCAGTGTAGATTTGGCAGCATGAGTTGCTCCAAAGAATCCTGATTCTTATGCATGAACTACTGACCCTGGCGCTGGGGCCGAGAGAGCAGGATGGGAAGGAAGGTGAACTCCCGCTGATTCAGGGGCCCTCCCAGGCTGCCTTTTCCACGCTGTCAGCATTATTCACCTCACTTTCCTCTCCTCCCTCTTCCGCCCCACCATAAGTCCTGTCCCTGGAAGCACTTGTGAGTTGCCAGGAATCAGGAACATTGGGAAACCATCCAAAAAAGCTGGGTGGCTACTTTGTTTTCCATGGCCCGCGCGGTAACACATGGCCCCGAGTTTAGCGCCGGGTCATAGGTGCGGACACAGCATGGCTTAAAGGAAGGAACACAGCATCAGAAAGCGGGGTCTTCTGAGGCTCGGGTACCAAACAAGTATGTGACCTGGAGACCAGCCTTCCTTACGGGCCTGTCTAGGTGAAGAAGCAGAAACGCTCCACAGGGGTTTCAGGATTTTCTCCTCCAGCTCCTTTACTTGGAGCAATGCTTCTCATTTGAAGCTGCTGGTCTGAGGACCACTTTTTCAGAAGGAACACAGCAGGCCACCATAGCCATCTAATTTCCAGGAGGTGGAACTACCATGCGTGGAAAAGAGAGCTAGTGGGAACCACAGGGAAGTTGGCTCGGTGCTCTGTGGCGACCTAGAGGAGTGGGATGGGTGGTGGAAGGGAGCTCAGCAGGGAAGGGATATAGGCATACATGAACCTGATTCACTTCGTTGTACAACAGAAACCAACGCAACATTGCAAAGCAACTGTGTGTGTGTGTTCTAAGTCACTTCAGTTGTGTCTGACTCTTTGTGACCCTATGGACTGTGGTCCACCAGGATCCTCTGTCCATGAGATTCTCCAGGCAAGAATACTGGAGTGGGTTGCCATGTCCTCCTCCAGGGGATCTTCTCAACCCAGGGATTGAGCATGTGTCTTCTGCACTGGCAGGCAGATTCTTTACCAGTGAGGCACCTGGGAAGCGCCTTAAAGCAACTAAACCCTCGTTTTGCCCCCACCCAAAGAAAACAAAGAGGAATTCCCAGAAGTCAATGTGCCTGCCCACTGAGGATCATAGGAAATGACCTTGAAACCAATATTGGGTCCTGAGCTGAAGAAACATCTCCTGTCTTGGCTTTCAAAACATTCCAAATGTTCCACTGTGTAAGAAACATGTTAAACACCTCCACTGGAAAAAACAGGCTTCAGAGGCAAAACGGTGCCCGTTGCCCTTGATTTGTTCAAGCTGCCACCTGGGGACCAGTTGTTCCATTTCATTAGCTCTCTGATGACAGGTGTAGCTCAATTTCATGTCAAGCAGCAAGGAACTCAGTTCTGTGAGCAAACATCCTTTGTTCACATCTGACAAGTCTTTCTATTAAGTAGTGAGGTGATGAAACCTTCCTAACTCCTCTCTCACTGGACACCTCATCCCCTCACCTGCCTCTGACCCTCTTATCCTCTAACCTGGTTGCATGGATGCAGAAACTGCAGATTCCTTCTGCCAGTGCCTTGGCCATTCAAAGCTGCCCCTATAGGTGGCCCATGAAGAGTCCTGTGTGTGAACACATGGCTGTCACTGATAGAGCCCATGGGTGGTGAGCAGTTCTTTTCACGTTTCAAATCCTTGAGCTTATCCTGTGAGTTGCGTGGGTAGCACCTGTTGGCCTGTCCCCCGAACCCCCGCCATCTGAGATTCTGCCTCTTAGACCCCTGGGCAGGGCGAAGCCCTTTTTCTCTCCTCAAAGTATCAACTCATTCCTGAGTTCTGTGTGTCAAGGCGGTATGTCTGCTCTGCTTGTTAACATAGTCATTAGATTGCTGTATAGCCGAAACTAACACAACATTGTAAAACAACTATACTCCAATAAAAATTAATTTAAAAATAATGAAAAAAAAAATACTCTTAAAAAGAAAATGCTCATTGGAAGTAGCCCATATGATCATCCACTTAAGGGAATTCCCTGATGGTCCAGTAGTTAGTACTCCATGCTTTCACTGTCTAGAGTCTGGGTTCAATCCCTGGTCAGGGAACAAAGATCCCGTAAGCTATTCAGTGCGCCAAAAAAAGAGATCAGCCATGTAAGTATTATCTGCACTCTACTTTAAGGGCAAAGGAGACAAGCAATCCAAGGAAACAAACATCTCATGACTTTTGAAGAAATAAACGACAAAACATCTTCCAGAATGAATTGATTTCAACCCAAGTTTAACCTGGTTTCTTACACTTGCTTTATTAACTCAATAACCCTACCTGATGTTTAGAAAAAGCAGTTATTCCAGGACCCCTCATCAAACATCAGAAAGCACTAATAAATTCAAACTTTTACCTGAAAGCAGGAAATCAAACTAAGTTTTTAGAAATAAATATCAGCTAACAGAGTGACTAGAAAAGAAAGAGAAGGACTGATGCATCCTTAGCGTATAAGGCTCCTGATGAGTATAATAGCGTGCTCAGTCGCTCAGCTGTGTCCGACTCTGTGTGACCCTATGGACTGTAGCCCACCAGGCTCCTCTGTCCATGGGATTCTCTAGGCAAGAATACTGGAGTGGATTGTCATGCTCTCCTCTAGGGGATTCCCCCCAACCCAGGGATCGAACACACATCTCTTTTGTCTCCCGCATTGGCTGCTGCTAAGTCGCTTCAGTTGTGTCCAACTCTGTGCGACCCCAGACGGCAGCCCACCAAGCTCCCCCGTGCCTGGGGTTCTCCAGGCAAGAACGCGGGAGGGGGTTACAGGTTCTTTACCACTAGCGCCACCCGGGAAACCACCTATCCTCATAATGGTCATACACATGGCCCGCTTGTCAGCATGCAAGCTTTCTGACATCCAGAACACCATTCTTCCCAGCAGCCCAGAGACATGAGTCTTCTTATTCTCCTTTATCCACGGAAAGACTGGAGATCCCCTGTCAAACTGCCTGGTCTTTTGACAACAAAGCAGGGCAGACGTATTTTCAACTGAGGCATTTTGGATGCCAAAATCCATGTTGGTGCTTTTATGACAAGAAGTCTAAGCAAAATGTTTACTAAATCTCAACAATCTAATTCAGCAGTTACAGAGCACCTACCAAACCTTGGTGTGATAAGGAGGACAGAAATTCATGTTACAGCCTTCAGTTGAGCAAAAAACACCTTTAGGGAATCTTTCAGAATGAACACTTTCAGAAAATTTTCCTAATTGAGCTTGAGGTACTAAATTGACCCTTCACTCAATTTTTTTTAACCAACCAACTGAATTAGTAATAGTTTCAAAATGACAACTCCCACACAATTAAGCATTCTGTGTTTGGTTGTTCATTTAACCCTCCAACTAATGAAAAACTTTAATATTATTCCTTCTAAAGAAGGAAATGGAAATGTGTTTTCTTGCCACACCTTAAAACAAGTAAACATCTTATAGTAATCATGTTTGTTTCAGATTACAACCAGAGACTGTCATACATAAGACAATTGAAAAGAAGCAAAACTAAGCCTTAGCCCTAGGTTTTCTATGTAACAGAGTTGGAGTATGGTTTCTAAAAACTTATAATTTCATGTGCATAGTGGCAATTGCCAGACAGGAATTCTGGAACAAGAGTTAATTATGTGAGTGAAATTGCTTTGTATTTCAGGTTACACAGTAAGCAGCCTCCGTGGCCCAGAAGAAGTTCCGCAGAAGAAATTGCTAAACATGTCTGTTTATGAACATTTTTGGTGTTTTAAGTCTCCTGAAGCACCTGGGACCTCTGTGGGAAAAAACACAGAGTATAAACAGATCATTGTTTGTAAGTCCTGAAAGGATGTTTCTTGAATCTGCTTCTGTAGGTGAATAAAGCTGGTTATTGTGGAGCCTTTCTTCACCAAAAAATAACAACGCTGATTTAGTAGGCTATTTTGGAAAAGAGCCCAGTAAAATCTGTTGCAGAGTTAAGATATACTTTGAAAAAATTTTCTGTTTTTAGAAGTAGGCTGATGGAGTATTTTCATTCCTTAAGTGATATTTGTCAATCTGCTTCCAATCTGTTCTGAAGTAAAACTGGACATTAAAAACTTCATATAATCATTAAGTTTAATAAGATATAATTCAATAATGTCCATGTTTTCTAATATCTAAAGTATTTATCTATTAAAAGCTTACCAATAGTAACCATCTCTTAAGTCAATGTCTAATCTGTTATGATATCATCCAAAGAAAAAGTAATTTTAACAAGACTAGAATAAAGCTTTTTTTTCAATTGCTTTTATGAACCTGTATTTAACCCAAATGAAACTTTGGGTGTGACATAAAATGTATAAACAGATGAAGAACCAATTTAGCAACCTCTGAGTTGACTTGTTGTTTAGCTTCTAATTTGTGTCTGACCCTTTGTGACCCCATGGACTGTAGCCCACCAGGCTCCACTATTCATGGGATTTTCCAAGCATCAGCTCCAACTGGAGCAGGTTGTCATTTCCTTGTCCAAGGGATCTTCCCTACCCAGGGATCAAACTCACATCTCTTGCATTGCAGGCAGATTCTTTACCACCGAGTCATAGAAATTAGCCATAGAAAGCTCTGGCTTTATTACAGCCAACCTCAATCTGGGCCCAGATGAAGGGCAGCATGAGGTTAGGAAGTGTTTCAAAGTGTCTGAAAAACTGTGGGGCAGGTGGAGAAGAGAATTTATTTATTTTTCAAAATCTTAATTTACTGTGTGTTAGTGCTTTTCAGAGTTCATTATAGTCATTGGTGCACCTAGTGTTTATAGGACTCAATTAACCAATTTAGAGATAAGAAAACTGAGGCAGGGAGAGGCTGAATAAGTTGCCCAAAGTCACACAGAGCTAGTGCTGGAGCCAGGATTCAAACCCAGGCATCCTGGTTCCAGAGTTTTCACCCTTCACCACTACGCTAGGCAGCCTTCCAGATATGCCAGCTGTGTGTCAGTGTGTGTGTGTGTGTGTGTGTGTGTGTAAAGACTTAGAAAACTGACTTGGTGTCTGCGCAGCTGACTTATACCTCCCCTGCCCACCTGACTGTAACTTTCAAAATGTTCTATGGATGATGTATGCTTTCTAGAAGGACACTACTGCAATGGCAATATATTAACTGGAAAGAAAATTCCAAGCCATACTCAGTGACATTCAAAGGAGACTGTTTTCTCTAAGATATGAGTCATCAGAAGGAGGTCAAGGTTTTCAAAAATAAAGCGCAAGATCAATTTGAAGGTAAAGAGAGAAGACGAATGAGCTCACATCAGGTCCTGCTAACAGGAGGAGGTCTGGATGCAGACTCCTGAGAAGCCTGAAAAGAACTTTGAGAAATCAGGCCTATATAAACTCATGGAAGCTTTATTTTTAATAGAAAAATAGAAACATGCAAGAATCCATCAACAGGGGATTGATTCGTTTATATGCATGTGATGAGCTGATCCATAACCACTGAAAGATGAGATTCTATACATTAAATCAGGTATGATCCTATTTGCTAAATATGTACATAAATTAGTGCTGTGAATGTATGAAAAATCTCGGGAGAATATACTTAATCAGTGATTATCTTTGAGGGATCAGATTTCTGCAAATTATACATTTTGTGCTTTATATTTCAGAATTATTTGCACTTTTGTAAAGAATATGTGTTACTTTTATAAGAACAAAAAGTCATAAAGAAATGGGTCTTTTTTTCTAGAAATGGTAAGCACTGTGTGCTAAGGGGGAGAAAAGGGGAAGGGAGAGATTTGCAACATTAGTAAAGGAAAACTCAGAAATCACTCTGCTCTCTCTCCCACATCCACTCCTAACTCCACAAACAATGCTTTTATTTGACTGCACTTTGATGTTATCCCATGGGCCTCTCCCCTGTGGTTCAGCTGTAAAGAATCTGCCTGCAATGCAGGAAAAGCAGGAGACGCGGGTTTGATCCCTGGGTCTGGAAGATCCCCTGGAGGAGGAAATGGCAGCCAACCCACTCCAGTACTCTTGCCTGGCCAATCCTATGGACAGAGGAGCCTGGCGGGCTACAGTTTATAGGGTTGCAAAGAGTCGGACACGACTGAAGTGAGTGAGCACACGTGCACACGTGGGCCTCTGGAGGAACATAAGAAACAGGTGCACAAAGTGTGTCATTATATCTATTGAAAAAAATGTTGTTGAGGTTGGTGTCCATTACATTTTGGTTCTTTTATGTGAGAATTTATAGGAGACATTTTTCTCAGGTCTCATTTTCATGAAAAGCTACTTTCCTCAACAGCTGGGCACCTTACCCTAAGGATGCTGTGATTCTGGTAAGGCATCTTGCGTAGCTCTTTGCTTCAGTTACTGGGAAGCTTAGAGACAAAATTCTCACCTGTCCAGCAGCTGGCACAGATCTGAGTATGCTCATTTGCCAGCCAACTTGGCTCTGATTTTTTTCTTTCTTTGGTTCTTTTGTATTTTCTGTATGTTCACAGGTTACATCAAAGAACCTGTTTACAGAGTAAGTCACTGTTGAATACTCTGCTAGTAACAGGCATTACTTCTGCAAACACACACCTTTGTAAAGGACATCCATTTGGATGGAGAGGAGCCTCGTGTTTCACGCAGGTGTCATAAGGACCACATCTGCTTTTGTCTGTTCTACAGACTGGGATTATATTGGAACTTTAGTTAATAAAAGAATTCAGCTTCCTGAAAAATAGGTTTAAAAAAAAAACCCTGAAATAGAAGCCAAGTTGTATGCATTTTAAGGCATGAACTTGAATTGTTTTATAAAATACATTTCAGGTATTGAGTTACACACAATATTCTTTCAATATCTTCACCTGTCATTTTATATATAAATACACACACACAATTTACTGGTTATTTTAACCTCGACTACGTATATCCCTTCTGCCAAGTCCAACTTCTTTCTCTGGCTCAAAGCCAAATTTCTCAAGACCTGTCTTTACCCACAGTCTGTCTTTGCCCACCCCTTGCTCACCACCCAACTGTCTGGCTCTTTGTTTTCCTCATCATCCTATTAAAACCAGCCTCAAAAGCCTCAAGGTCGTTAAGTCCCATGAACATTTTTCAGCCTTTTGACTTCTCGGCAGCACTAATGCAGTGGACTGTGTACCGCCATCACACTTTTGACTATTTCTGGAGACTCTTGGCTGACTCCCTTCCTCTGTGAGCTTGCTGGTGTTAGTCGCTCAGTCGTGTCTGACTCTTTGCGACCCATGGATGTAGCCCACCAGGCTCCTCTGTCCAGTAGGCAAGAATACTGGAGTGGGTTGCGATGCCCTTCTCCAGGGGATCTTCCCGACCCCGCGATCGAACCCTGGTCTCCCGCATTGCAGGCAGATTCTTTACCGTCTGAGCCACCAGGGAAACCCCTCTGCGCGCTTATCAGCTCCTCATAGCCATTAAGATCATGAATTCTGCAAGGCACTGCCTCTGTCCACTCTTCTTACCTGGCTCAAGTCCCTGATGGTCCCATGCCTGCCTGTGTTCTCAATGATAACACCCCAGTGTCTCCCAAACTTGTATCTCCATCCCTAATCCTTCTTCTCACTGCAGACCTACAGGTCTGATGGCTCATGCAAGATCTCCGTGAGGTGACTTCACACCCAACAGGACACCCAAGAATGACCTCATGGTCTCCTGCATCAACCTGCTCTTCGTGGAGGGTGTATTACCTGACTGACACTCTTCCATCTGGTCCTACAAGCCGAAGCTGAGGACTTCCTTGTTCCTCCAACTCCCAATTTTTGCCCATCTACATGGTTCTCACAAATCTCTCTACACCCTTTTGCCTCCACAGCCACCACTTCAGTAACTCCTCTCACTGGAGTTATTTTAATGGCATCTTAACTGGTCTTCCTTAATCTACGCTTACCCGTCTTCAGTATCATTCTTCATGCTTCAGTCAAAGTGAAAAAAATCTCATCATACCCACTCACTAACATTCTCCTCCTGGAGTAACACATGGCTTCCCATTGCTCTAACAGCAAAGTCTTTAAAGCGACCTTACAGGCCCTGCATTTATCACTTTACCTAAGTCCCTTCTACACTTTCTTTGCTCCAGAATCTGGAGGCTTCTTTGAACATGCCACAGAGCCTTTGCTTATGCTTTACTTCTGTCTGGAATGTTCACCTGTCTTATCTCACCTGCCTTACCCTACTCTGTTAATCTTTACCTTACTCAGATCTCAACCCAACATTACTTTCTTAGGAAAACCTTGCCTACTCCCAGGATAGCTCTCATTCATGATTTAACTATCATTTACAGCACATATCACATTTTGTAATTATACATTTACTGATAAGATTATTGTTTAATGCTTGTACTACACACCAGGCCACAAGCTCAAGATTGCAGCAGAAATATCAGTTATAGCTCATTATTACACTTCTAGCATCTAGGGCAGAATTTGACCTCTATAGGTGCTTGGGAATATTTCTGAAATGATTAATGCATGAAATAAATCCTGCTTTTTATATACTGATTATGTACTCATCTGTGTTTCATTGGGCTCTGAATCAGATGGAATTTTTTATTAGATTATAGATCTAGTGTTATTTTGGCATGTATTGGGTTATTAGTATATACAAAAAGGAGATAAAAGATATTCCCAAACTAAAAAATTTTAACCAAAATACTGGGATGACCCTTTAAGAGGATAACAAAAATTATACTTTATACAATGAAGACCATATTTAATGATCACAGCTAACTATAAAATAAAATAATAAATAGCTCAATATAAATTTTAGAGTTTTATTATTAAAAATGATGTTAAAATTTAATAGAATGATATACTCTTAGGTGATAATGTTAAACAATCTTTGTTGACTAAGCTGTCAACATAATGGTTGAACTTAAAAAGCAGAAGACCAACAAAATGAGCCGATATTCAGATGAACAGTTCACTAATTGCTTTCCTCTGCATCAGTTTTCATGTCTTTAAAAATCCATGCCCTTCTCGATACATGGAGAGATTGAGATGCTAAAGCAAATTTTCAAAGATCGGTATTGCAGACTGATTTTTTTCTTTGTGAATGACAAAGCACTTCTGTTCTTAACTCTCCTTATTTTAGATTACAGTTCCTTTTTGTCGCCTGAATTGTGCATGCTATCTCATTTTTATTACCAACATTAGAATGGGTGAAGTAATAGAAAAAGAAGATTTATTCTTTACAGAGGGTCTATTGTGGCTTTGCTGCTTCTTGTTCCACCCTTCCCAAGTCTTTGTCAAGACTCTGACAGATGAAGATGCTACACACGCATGGATTCCGAGTTACTCAGTGTGGTTTATTCGATGATCTACTTTTCATGTATTTGAGTAAGTGTTGTAAGTGGGAAGAGAAGACTGAAACCACGTGAAAGGCTGCCAGCTGCCAGCCACTGAGACACAAAACCAACTCAGAACAGGCTTGATCCAAGACAGCATGCATGTCTCATAAACTGATAAACTCATCCTCACCAAAATTAAAATGTTCTCACCTTTAAGAAGACACTGTTGTGAAAAGATGAAAAAAAAAAGCCAAAGATGAGGTAAAATATTTGGAAAATCACAGATCTGCTAAAGAATTGTATCCAGAATAGATAAAGAATCTTACGGCTCAATACTAAGCAAAAAACCCAGTTTAAAAATTAGCAAAAGCTTTGAGTAGACACTTTATCCAAGAAGATTCACAAATGACAAGTATATGAAAAGATGCTCAGTATCTTCAGTCATGGGGGAAATGCAAATTCAAACCACAATTAGACATCACCGTATTAGAATGGCAAAAAAACAAACCAAAACAGAACTGACATGAAGTGAGTATGTGGAGCAGCTGAATTCTCATACTGCTGGTGCAAAATGGCACAATTCTTAACAGTTTCTTGTAAAATTAAACATACACTTCCCATACAACCCAGGAATCCCACTCCTACATCTACATCCAAGAGAAATGAAAACTTATATCCACACAAAAATCTCTACATGATTGTCTATGGTGGCCTGATTTTTAATTGCCAAAAACTGGAAACAACTCAGATGTTCACCAACTGGGGAGTATGTAATCAATCTGTTTTACATCCATACATTGGAATACTACTCAGCAATAAAAATGAATAAAGGGCTGAAACAGAGGTAATGCGGATTAATCTTTTCTATCCTCTGTGCCCCCAAAGGATGTCAAATCAGAAGTTCAAGTTCACCTAGGTGGGCAAATGCTCTCAGAGCAAAAGGAACTTTGGTGCTTCTCCTTGACCTTTCTAGGTCTCAGCTTTTGATAATGCTCTGACCTAATCGTTGCTTACTTCTTACTGATGCTTTAATAGTTTTAAGAAGATAGTTTAAAATCTTTTCATCCAGAATTTTTAGCTGTCCGAAGAAAGACTGATCTAAATAACATAGATCACCATGCTACCAGAAGCAGAAGTTGAGTACCTGTATGGAGTAACAGCCAAAGAAAGGATTTCGTATGGGTGGATTTCAGGAACGTGGAAGGAGATTCAAGAAACATCTTTAAGAATAAGAAAAGCTTACTCATGTCTCCTCAGAGGATGGTAGTGTCTACCCATTGTGCTGGGTGGTGGCAAGAGAAATTCCATGCCAAAGCAGTATCTTTCAGGGAACAGCATCTGAATAACCTGCCAGGTGATGAGTCGGGTCTTTCCTTTAATTCTCCACCACTTTCCCCAGTCTGTGTAGTCAGAACCATAGGAGAATGGGACCGTGATGCCCTCTCCATCGCCTCCAGCACCACCACTCACACTGTTCTCATCTCACCTCTCCGGACTCATTCCCCCTTCTCCCTTCCCGGCTTCTTTAAATGCGGACCTCTTGGCATTTAGCACTCTTCTCCGCGTTGTTTTGGCCCTCTCCCAGGTCTGTGCCCTTCATGCTTCCTGGCCCCACTTGCCCCTGGGCTGCCCACCTGGGTGAGCCCTCAGAAGATGGCCTGCTGCTGACATTATCAGAGCCTTGAGCAGCAGCTAGATGGTCCATGAAG
Organism: Aepyceros melampus; assembly: GCA_006408695.1. Classification (NCBI taxonomy): domain Eukaryota; kingdom Metazoa; phylum Chordata; class Mammalia; order Artiodactyla; family Bovidae; genus Aepyceros; species Aepyceros melampus. Next base: position 506,853 of record SJXQ01005515.1, on the reverse strand, counting down.
GCTTCATAGCCCTTTGCACTAGAATCTTCTACTCAAATTCAAATGTGAAAGTTAACTCAGTCTCCACAACCTCTCTTCACTGTCAAGTGATCCGTTTCTAGGGTCAATGGCATTTTAAATGCTACTGGAAAGTGCAAGTTTCAGTTCTTACATTTCCCATCTTGTGTAACTCATTTAAGGGTTTCCCTGATAGCTCAGCTGGTAAAGAATCCGCCTGCAATGCAGGAGACCCCAGTTTGATTCCTGGGTCGGGAAGATCCTGGAGAAGGGATAGGCTACCCACTCCAGTATTCTTGGGCTTCCCTGGTAGCTCAGCTGGTAAAGAATCGCCTGCAATGTGGGAGACCTGGGTTTGGTCCCTGGGTTGGGAAGATCCCCTGGAGAAGGGAACAGCTACCCACTCTAGTATTCTGGACTGGAGAATTCCATGGACTGTATAGTTCATGGGGTCGCAAAGAGTCGGACATGACTGAGTGATGATTAGCAAGCTATAACTCATTTAAAAATTCAAATGGAAATGAGGTATACACTCTGACTTTAATATCTTTTGTGTGTAGCCTTTACACCACACCAAAAAGAAAAAAAAAAAAAAGATCTCCATTTACAGGAAACATACAATTAAAACCAATAACTTCTTTTTTCCTTTTAATCATATAACTTACTAAGATACAAAGATCAGCTTTAGGGGCGTCCAAGGATAAACGATTAGAATCATATTGTGTTGGCAAGTAAATGACTGTTTCTCAATATCTAAGATGGGCTCATGCAATAAAGCTGTGTAATTATATCATAAAGCCCAAGTCTGCAAGTCGGTGACTCGGGTTAGCCTGGTGTCCTTCAGGCCCCATGCTCTTTCGCTCTACTCTGACACCCTCATGAGACGCCTCTGTCCAGGGCGTGTCTCGCACATCACAGGATGGTTCCAGAGCTCCAGCTCCCAAGGTTTCACACACCAAGTGCAAGGCAGCAAGAAAAGAAGGCCACCTCACAGGCCTCTCTCTTCATTATTAGGGGGACAATGTCCCCACTGAGCACATGGACCAGAACACACTACGTTTAGGTCCCAAGGCTGTCCTGACAAAGGACCACAGACTGAGTGGCTTAAGCAACAGCGCTGGATCCTCTCACAGTTCTGGAGGCTGGCTGTCTGAAATCTAGGTGTCAACAGGTTGGTTCTTTCTGACGGCTGAGAGGGAGCCTCCCTCCCAGGCCTCTCCTTGGATTGTCCACAGCCATCCTCTGCCTCTATCTCTTCTCACTGTCTTTCTCCTGTAGCATGTCTGTCTCTGTGTCCAAATGAAACAGAAGCAGAACCAAGGACATAAAGAACAGACTGGTGAGTGCCAACGGGAGGGGGTTTGAGGGAGGGATGGAGTGGGAGGTTGGGGTTAGCAGACATAAGCTTTTATATACAGAATCGTTAAACAACGAAGTCCTATTGTATAGCAAGGGAACTATATTCAATATCCTGTGATAAACCATAATGGAAAAGAATAGTAAAAAAGAATGTATATATACATACACACATATAGGTGTAACTGAATCACTTTGCTGTACAGTGAGATTAACATAACATTGTAAATCAACGATGCTTCAATAAAAAAAAATTGAAAAAAAAGAGAGAAATGACCATTGCCTTAATGTCTCATGATTAAAATGAGGTAATACAGAAGAGAGTAAGAGGAAAAAGTATTGATCAGACTGCAGTCTCCTGTGGCCCAGACATCCTGCGGTGAGAAGTCTCTAAAATAGAATCTGTTCTCAAAAATGAAATCGTCAGAATTCAGCTGGACTTTACAAGCAGTCCATGCCACACTTGCCAATGCTACCCACTCATTTTCCTCCTTGATTGACCTTCTGTTTAATTCTTTTCTTTTCCTAAGTTCAGGAGGGCACATGAATGTACAGTTCCTCCAACTAATGTACATTCTCAGGAAAAACAAAACACAACAGGAGCAGAGGAACAAATGCAAATCAAATGAAATCAAATTCTCAGGAAAAACAAAACACAGTAACAGCAAAGGAATCAAATGCAAATCTAATGAAATCAAATTCTCAGGAAAAACAAAACACAGTAACAGCAAAGGAATCAAATGCCAATCAAATGGAATCAAATGTGATTTCAATGTGACTCCAATCAAACGGGACTCAAATGTGGTATTGGAATCAAATGCCAGTCAAATGGAATTAAGTGCAAATATTAAATAATGCAGATACTTAACCATATATTGAGTTGTCTCCTGTACGTGTGGCACTTCTTGGAAAAAATGATGATTTGCTCCTAAACGGTCCTCAGAAATCCTACAATGTTTCTGAAATTTAAAACTATGGTGTGTGTCTATACACATATGTATGTATATGTGCATGTGTGTTATCAGCTCAGTTCAGTCGTGCAGTCGTGTCCAACTCTGCGACCCCATGAATTGCAGCACGCCAGGCCTCCCCGTCCATCACCAACTCCCGGAGTTCACTCAGACTCACATCCATTGAGTCTGTGATGCCACCCAGCCATCTCATCCTTGGTCATCCCCTTCTCCTCCTGCCCCCAATCCCTCCCAGCATCACAGTCTTTTCCAGTGAGTCAACTCTTCGCATGAGGTGGCCAAAGTACTGGAGTTTCAGCTTCAGCATCATTCCTTCCAAAGAAATCCCAGGGCTGATCTCCTTCAGAATGGATTGGTTGGATCTCCTTGCAGTCCAAGGGACCTTCAAGAGCCTTCTCCAACACCACAGTTCAAAAGCATCAATTCTTTGGCGTTCAGCCTTCTTCACAGTCCAACTCTCACATCCATACATGACCACAGGAAAAACCACAGCCTTGACTAGACGGACCTTAGTCGGCAAAGTAATGTCTCTGCTTTTGAATATACTATCTAGGTTGGTCATAACTTTTCTTCCAAGGAGTAAGCGTCTTTTAATTTCATGGCTGCAGTCACCATCTGCAGTGATTTTGGAGCCCCCAAAAATAAAGTCTGACACTGTTTCCACTGTTTCCCCATCTATTTCCCATGAAGTGATGGGGCCAGATGCCATGATCTTCGTTTTCTGAATGTTGAGCTTTAAGCCAACTTTTTCACTCTCCTCTTTCACTTTCATCAAGAGGCTTTTTAGCTCCTCTTCACTTTCTGCCATAAGGGTGGTGTCATCTGCATATCTGAGGTTATTGATATTTCTCCCGGCAACCTTGATTCCAGCTTGTGCTTCTTTCAGCCCAGTGTTTCTCATGATGTACTCTGCATATAAGTTAAATAAGCAGGGTGACAATATACAGCCTTGACATACTCTTTTTCCTATTTGGAACCAGTCTGTTGTTCCATGTCCTGACCTGCGCATAGGTTTCTCAAGAGGCAGGTTAGGTGGTCTGGTATTCCCATCTCTTTCAGAATTTTCCACATTTATTTATTGTGTATATATATACTAGGTATAAAAATGTGAAAGTTTATACACATCTACACACACTATGCACATAGTATAAAAGTATACACACATACTATGTATGTAAGTAAAGATTAGAGGCACTGCCTGTGTGTGTCCTTGGCTTTTCTTCATCACTTCCTGTCATGTTCTGGCCTCTCACTGGTCCTCAGTGGGCCCAAGAAAGGAGAGCAATTGACTTCCTCCCTCATGGATCATCAATGGAGCCTGACTCATGGATCAGCAGCCCTTTTTTATGTTTCAGAAAGGAACCTATAACTCCCTAGTATACAATGAGAGTTTCATTTAAGGCAATGACTTCATGCTTTAATGATTTCACACTGCCCCTTCATTATTGGTTTCTCTGCCTCATTCCATGATCACCAATATTTTTATCATTAAGATCTGTTTTTGGATTGTTCAAAAGGACTATGAAAGATTGCCCATGAACTTGGGCACACTCTGGGAGATGGTGAGGGACAGGGAGGCCTGGCATGCTGCAGCCCATGGGGTCTCAAAGAGTCACACATGACTGGGTGACTGAACAACCACCACAAAAGGATTATGACTTGAAGGAAGATGACATCAAGGACGCAAGTAACTGAAACGTTAGAAGCAAAAAGAGAATATCTGTCTGACATTGATACTGTCCATGCTATTTCTTAAGCTTATTTGCTGCTGCTAAGTCGCTTCAGTTGTGTCTGACTCCATGCGACCCCATAGATGGAAGCCCACCAGGCTCTTTTGTCCCTGGAATTCTCCAGGCAAGAATACTGGAGTGGGTTGCCATTTCCTTCTCCAATGCATGAAAATGAAAAGTGAAAGTGAAGTCGCTCAGTCTTATTTAGAGGTGACATAAATTGATCTTTCCAGATATGGCCTTGCCCCTCTCATGCAGTTTTATGGGGAGGGGGAAACTGACAGCATGCAATTTCCACTCTTTCCCAAACATCCATCAGAGGTCACTTTCAAGCCATGTGAAAAGCAGCAGAACCAAGTGGTAATTTTAAGGGTTTTGAATTGATACAGGGAAAACTTGTGTATGCTAGGTCTAAGGCAATCTACCTGTAATATTAAACTTAAGCTGCTATTCAATATCATACTTTAACAGACCAGTTATTGATATGTGTGTTTAGGGAGAGGACTTTAGGCAGAGAAGTATCCAGAGCACCAGACCAGACAGAGAGGTTCTTAAATCTCTGAAAACTGACATTTTGGTAAATTTCCACCCAGATATACAAGGCTCTGAAGCCCCTCAATGGCTATTTATGTTCCCTACTTCTCATTCATTCATTATATGCTAATCAGGCATCTATATTTCAGAGTTTCCTAAAATTAAGAATAACTCTTCTCACTGAAATAGACTACCTTTTGACTCTTTTACTAGCAATGAAATGGAAATTTCAGGACATTTACACACAAAGCTTCATGAAGGGTTTCACATCCCTCTTAATCCCTTTTGAGGGTAATGTCTGTGCTGCAGGGGCATGGAGGAGGCTGGGGTAAGAATGGGTATGAGGAAGGGAATCGAGAGTTCTGGTTCTGCCATGTTCAACTCAAGATGCCTGTTAGACATCCAAGAAGTGAAGTCAAGTTGGCAGTTACCTAAGGTCAAGGAAGAGGGCAGAATTAGAGATACAAGCTTGAGAACCACTAGTACATATGTGACATATAAACCCATGGCAATGGTTGAACAGCTTTGAGAAGGCTAAGGACTAAGTTTGAGAACATTCCAACAAAGACTAGGAAGAAGAGACCATAGAGGTCAAAGGAAAATAAGGTTAAGTGTGGTGGCCTGGAAGTCAACTGTTTAAGAAGTACTTGCCTAGTTTGATGGTGCTAAGAGATCAAGGGAATGTCAACTAAGAACTGACCACTGAACCTGGTCAGATAAAAATGGTACAGAAGACTGTCAAGGGTGATGTCCATGGAAAGGTGCAGATGAAACCTGACAGGGTTGAAAAGAGAATGAGAGATGGAGAGCTGGAAACATCAAGTATGGATGATTCTTTTAAGAAATTCTGTGTAAGGCAAGCAGAAACTGCCTCTAAGAGATGGTGTCTTTTACAAGGGGATGATCCTTCAGTTGTCCCCTCTAATTTGACCAGCTGCTTTTCTGTGTTTTTTTTTTTTTTTAACTTTTTATTTTGTATTGAGGTAATGCTGATTAACAATGTTGTGATAGCTTCAGGTGAACAGCGAAGGGATTCAGCCATACATATACATGTATCCATTCTCCCCCAAACTCTCCTCCCATCCAGGCTGCCACATAACATTAAGCAGGGTTCCCTGTGCTATCCAGCAAGTCCTTGTTGGCCATCCATTCTAAATACAGCAGTATGTACATGTCCATCCCAACCTCCCCAACTATCCTTTCCTCCCATCCTTCACCCCAGCAACCGTAAGTTCGTTCTCTAAGTCTGAGTCTCTTTCCATTTTGTAAGTTCATCTATATAATTTCTTTTTAGATTCCACATATAAGGGAGGCTATATGATATTTATCCTTCTCTGTTTGACTTACTTCATTCAGTATGACAATCTCTAGGTCCATCCATACTGAGCAGCTGCTTTCTTGAACCAGCTTTCTCTTGTTCTGTTTGTACCCCAGTCCAGGGCAAGGCACTCTTAAGCGCCTCTCCTGTTGGTGGGTGTCTTCCAGGTTGGGTGCCTACTAAACAATGAATCCCACTGGAGACAGAAATCTGAACACTGTAGTTTCCCTGAATAAAGCTGTTTGTTCATCTCCCTTCCTGGCTGCAGGTTTTGATTTTGAACCACTTCATGTTTCTTGTGACAGGGCCTCAGGTGAAACAGAGTTGAGTCCATTTCAACATTGTTGTTGTCAACAAACCAGATTTTATGTGATTTGAATATTTTCTTTTCTAAATTCAGTTTGAGGTAGAAATCTGAGTTAAATACAGTGCCAAAACATAAAGTTAGGCTACAGACTTTATCTTCTTCTAAAAGGCAAAATTCTAGCTGTGCATTACACTTCTGGATAGGAAAGTAGAGCCCTAAAGACCCTGCAATTGCATCGCAGGTGAGTATGACTTTAGGAAGTGCTGTCTTCCTGTGGATAAGGAAGCAAGCCCTAGTGACACAAGCAGGTTTGGAGAGACAAGGCTCTTGGACACCTGACAGTAATCTTCACCAAAGGGCCACTATGGGGAGTGCATACCCCTCAAGCCCACCAGCCCCACACATTTTATATGAACATGGTTGAATGAAAGACAAATAAGTGAAATGCCCTTTTCACTTTTGGTTCTGTTAGAATAAACTTAAGTCTTATTATGGCAGAAAGTGAAGAAAAACTAAAGAGCCTCTTGATGACATGAAAGAAGAGAGTGAAAAAGCTGGCCTAAAGCTCAACATTCAGAAAACTAAGATCATGGCATCTGGTCCCATCACCTCATGGGAAATAGCTGGGGAAACTGGAAACGTGACAGACTTTATTTTGGGGGGCTCCAAAATCACTGTAGATGGTGATTGCAACCATGCAATTAAAAGATGCTTGCTCCTTGGAAGAAAAGTTATGACCAACTTAGACAGCATATTAAAAAGCAGAGACATTACTTTGCCAATAAAGGTCTGTCTCGTCAGAGCTCTGGTTTTTCCAGTAGTCATATATGGATGTGAGAGCTGGACTATAAAGAAAGCTGAGCACCAAAGAATTGATGCTTTTGAACTTCAATGTTAGCGAAGACTCTTGAGAGTCCCTTAGACTGCAAGGAGATCCAACCAGTCCATCCTAAAGGAATTCAGTCCTAAATGTTCATTGGAAGGACTGATGCTGAAGCTGAAACTCCAAAACTTTGGCCACCTGATGCGAAGAACTGACTCATTTGAAAAGACCCCGATGCTGGGAAAGATTGAAGATGGGAGGAGAAGGGAATGACAGAGGATGAGATGGTTGGATGGCATCACTGACTCAATGGACATGAGTTTGAGTAAACTCCAGGAGTTGGTAATCGACAGGGAAGCCTAGCGTGCTGCAGTCCATAGGGTTGCAAAGAGTCAGACACGACTGAGCCACTGAACTAAACTGAACTGATTCAACAATAGATTGAAACTCAACCAAAAAGAAAAAAAAAAGCATTCCATTATGGAAAGACAGCCAAGAGTGTAGACTCGTAGTAGTCTAGAGCTGGGGGAGGGGGCACCCTCACAAATTATCCAGCAGAGCCCCTCCTTCCACAGAACTGAGGCTGAAGCCTCCCTAGAAGGCAGTCTCAGGGAGGCAGATGAGAAACCTGCTCTCGGGGATCACTGTAAAAATCCCATGACCCTCACCTCTCTTTAAACATTTTCAAAATTGTCAACTCTATCATATATTTCAAAGAACCTACATATCATATACGTACTGTTCCCTCCTCCTTCTTTTCTTCCCTTTTGTAGTATCAAGTGTGTGTATTTTTTTGTAGAAAAAAAAAAATCCAAGATGAAAGAACTAGCTTTTTGCACATCAGTGCTCAGAAGGGAGTGGGGATGACCGAGGTGGGAGGGCCAGATGTCATGCATATATTAGCATTGATCTACTGGGTAGGCCTGGGTAGTTTGATAACCCCTGACTCACTGTGTTATCTCCCTCTGCATCATGGCTGGTGGGGCCAATGTGGGGCAGGAATCTGGGCAGGGCCAGTCCCCTCACCCAATCTTGCATGCCTTGCAGCTGGCTGAGCAACATGGCAACAGCACAAGGCTGGAGCAGCAACCATTCTTCTTGTCATTGTTGAAGCCATGACCTCTTCCTGCAAGACAGTCCACAAGGACAGGACTGCAGGAATCCCCTAACTCTGCACAGCTTAATGCAAATATTTAAAGGCACCAGGCACATACATAAATTGGTTACTTGCTCTTTGTAAAAATAAATTTTAGAACCATAGATCCTGGTTCTTAATTCATAAGGTAGAAACCCTTTTATCCAAACATTATTGATTATGGGACCAGGGCATCAACGGGTCACCTAGTTAAAAATAATCCAAATGAATGGATTGCATAATCCTAAATCTGTATGCAGGTCAGGAAGTAACAGTTAGAACTGGACATGGAACAACAGACTGGTTTCAAATAGGAAAAGGAGTACGTCAAGGTGTCTATTGTCATCCTGCTTATTTAACTTATATGCAGAGTACATCATGAGAAATGCTAGACTGGAAGAAACACAATCTAGAATCAAGATTGCCGGGAGAAATATCAATAACCTCAGATATGCAAATGACACCACCCTTATGGCAGAAAGTGAAGAGGAACTAAAAAGCCTCTTGATGAAAGTGAGAGAGGAGAGTGAAAAAGTTGGCTTAAAGCTCAACATTCAGAAAACGAAGATCATGGCATCTGGCCCCATCACTTCATGGGAAATAGATGGGGAAACAGTGTCAGACTTTATTTTGGGGGGCTCCAAAATCACTGCAGATGGTGAATGCAGCCATGAAATTAAAAGACGCTTACTCTTTGGAAGAAAAGTTATGACCAACCTAGATAGCATACTGAAAAGCAGAGACATTACTTTGCCGACTGAGGTCTGTCTAGTCAAGGCTATTGTTTTTCCTGTGGTCATGTATGGATGTGAGAGTTGGACTGTGGAGAAAGCTGAGCACCGAAGAATTGATGCTTTAGAACTGTGGTGTTGGAGAAGACTCTTGAAAGTCCCTTGGACTGCAAGGAGATCCAACCAGTCCATTCTGAAGGAGATCAGCCCTGGGATTTCTTTGGAGGAATGATGCTAAAGCTGAAATTCCAGTACTTTGGCCACCTCATGCAAAGAGTTGACTCATTGGAAAAGATTCTGATGCTGGGAGGGATTGGGGGGAAGAGGAGAAGGGGACGATAGAGGATGAGATGGCTGGATGGCATCACTGACTCGATGGACGTGAATCAGTGAACGCCGGGAGTTGGTGATGGACAGGGAGGCCTGGCGTGCTGCGATTCATGAGGTCGCAAAGAGTCGGACACAACTGCGCGACTGACCTGACTGAACAGCACTGCGGAAGTTGCCCTTTTATTGACTCTTAACAAACCCTATGATTCTCGTGGGTAAATGGAGTCACTGTCCCAATGGGTTGGGCGCCCCACACAGCTGCCTCTTCACCCCTGGGCTTGGCACAGAAGTTCCAAAGGACCTTCCTGCCCCAGGGCTCTTCACTCTCAGGATATTCGCAAGCTCCACCTCTCCAACTCCCTTGCAGTTTTCTGTGGCCAAACATCCCCTTAAAATCCACCCGGCACCTCAGCTTTATGAGCAGAAAGGGCCCTTCTTCATCCAGGCCTATTTCCACCCTGACTCCAGGAGCCAGGTCAAAGTCCAGACCCACCTTTACGGGTGTGCGGGTTGGATGACGCTGAACGCCTCACACTCCATACTCCCGGAGGCTCCAGCCTGTGCCCAGACATCCGCGCTCAGTGTGCCCTGGGGCTGGTCCTGCGGCTGCCTCTGGCACCCCACCAGGGTGCAGTGTGTCAGGAAGGAGACCCTTCTCTTGCCCTTCACTCTTCTGAGCAGTAGACCAAGTCTTTTGGGCACGGTGTTCAGAGTCTCACTGCAGCTGCAGGAACTGCGGCTGGAGATGAGAACCCACCGAAATGGCCCCTTCAGCTTCACTAGGTGGCTTCATCTCTTCCAAGCCCAGAGATTCGCACCCCAACTGGAGGCCCTCCTGCCCTTTCTCCCACTGCCGGGCTTATATGGGCCACATTCAGATCCAAGTTTGTGAAAATAAGTTGGGGAAAGAAGGAGGGTCTCTGATGGGAACGTTCCTTGAGGAGGGCAGACATTGTCCCGGCTCCTCCCTGATCATCAGGACGGATTGTTCTCGATTCTTTTCCCCTTTTGCCACATGACCGTGTCGTGTACCCGCTGGGGCAAAGTGTCCTTCCCCCGCAGCTTTGGGCATGGCCACGTGAACGACTTCAACCAATGAAACGTAAGCAGGCACCAGCCACTTGGGGAACTTACTTCGATGTTATCGCGAGCTTTGGCTCATCCTCTCGTCGTAGGTCTCCCTCCGCCTGGAGGGCTGCTTTCGCCAGGCGCCTATCAGTGTGGTCATTGCCGGGCGCCTATCAGTGTTCTCATTACTTGGCCCAGAAGTAGAGCTAGACGTGGGAACCCGGAGAGTGAAGAGGAGTGATCAGCCTTTTGCCCACCTTGTACCTCCGCTTAACCCATGTTCGGGTGCCCCAGGACCCTCCTGCTCCGGCCTTTACCAAGACCTCCTTGGCTTTACTACCTTTTGTGGAAGAAACCCCTGCAGGTTCCTCCACCACGTCTAGGGCTGCTACATCCTTTAATCTGATCCCACATTCACGTTGGCTCTCAAAACTTGAATGATTTGTGTCATCAACTGATCCTTTGTCTTATAGCTCAAATCACTAATTGAGCCTCCTACTAACTTGTCAAATAACATTAGTGAGACAGTTTTCCAATAAAGCACTTAAAGAGACCACACTTTTGAGTATAATAGCAGAGGGCAGTGAACACATTTCTATTAAATGAGAAAGCAACAAAGGAAATGGCATTTCTAAATATTTAAGTGTATTTTCAAAACCCATTATATCAAAGATTTTTAATTTTTTTTTTAATACGAAAGTGACACAGTTCCAAAGTGTGTTAAATCCTGCCAGCATGGGGACATTTGCAGACAGGTGTGTGGTACTCAGGCAGGCCTGGACCGCTCTTCCCCAGCATAAGCATCTCACAGACAAAAGTCCACTTGTGCCAATTCAATATATATGTCAGAGGAAAATTCATTCCTTTGCAGGATTATAGAAAAATTATTCCAGGACAGTTTAATCTTGCTCTGTAAGACAAATTCTTAGTGAGTAAATTAACGCTCTCGGAGTAAATTAGACACATTTTGGAAACTGCCTTAAGCCCTCACGGGCATGCCGCCTGTTCAGTTGCCCAGAGCCTGCACTCTAAGAGCCTGCTCCTGCCCTAGGAGTCTTGGAATTCTTAATAATCTTTGAACAGAGGCCTGTATTTTTCAGTTTGTAGTGGACCCCACAAATCATGTAACTGACCCTACTTTCAGGTCCCTATAAGAAAGAGAGAGGTTCTAAATAGTCCTTTGGTATTTTTTGTTCTCTAATCGTTTGTTAATCCACATGTATTCTAGGCATCTACTTTGGTGACTGAAACCCTCTTCCACAGTAGACTGATTTTTAGAAACCATCTTTCATCTCTTTTAATCATGGCTGGAAAGGTCATAGAAGTGGGTCTGATGTCACTGGTTTAATGGCCAGTGGAAATATCATATTCCCTCATCAATTCAAAACACGCCCTTCGCTTTATGTTCACTGTCCCCAAGCAGGCTTTTCTGATGCCTGTCTTCTTCCCAGAAATAAACTGTGAGAATTTGCTCTTTAGGGAAAAGTGGCCAATTCAGCCATCTTAAGTTTGCTTGCACTTGTGGCAAGAGTTTAAAAGGAAATCCTGCCCTCTCACACCCAAAGAACATGGTAGGCAGTGCAGAGATTCAAAGGACTGTCGACTTGCAGTGCAGGTATGCAGGGAGCACGGGAGGTGGCCACCAGAGGGAGGCTCCCAGGGAGATGAATGTCCCTTAAATAAGAAGCAGGCAGCCCACCTCCTCCTGGAAGAGTGCCCTTTAAGGATGTGGGATTGTGTGTATGAATATTTAATTTGTGCCTTTTAATGGGTTTGTTTTTAGCATCTTTCTTATTTAAAAATAATTCTGACTTCATTTCCCCTGCTCCCCAAAAGGTAAATAAAGGCAAAATAGTGCTGAGAAAGCATCTTCAATGGCTTCCGAGTCATTTTGCTTATTTTAATGCCCGAGACTCAATGCTCCTTGGGTGTCCTTGAGGTTAAAAGGATTCTCTGAAGCACACCATCTTTTCTTGCCCTCCTCCCACAGTTCCTGTCCTTCACCTTTTACAGGAAGACCATCTAAATGACAAATTACCAAAGAGACATTAGACTAGTCCTGGATCTTTAACCTCCTCCACCCCAAATATTTGGTATAATTATTGAGACAGTTCGTCTTGTGGATGACGGTTATGCTGGTTCTTCTCCAACAGAGACAAATGGCAAGAAATGATTAACCTGTTTGCCAAACTGATAACTCGGAAACACGACTACCTCCTGATAGTCACTCAAAGAGCAGCACAAGATGAATGGAGAATAAGCACCTTTAGGCTAAATGGCCAGTGGTGAGAATATTGAAAAGACAATATTTAACCATCTGAACTGTCCCTCTGTGACCTGGCTCTAATCTAGGCTCAATTGATCAATAGCTGCTGACATTGATGTAAGTTCCTACTGATTATAAAGTGCCTTTGGGTACATTATCATATCTTCAAGTCCCTGATCTGAGAACGTGCAAAAGGGTAACCTTCCACTGGACAGACTCATTACAGACTTTGGGAATAAATAATGAAGATAAGCCCTTTATTAATATCACCTAAGCATCTGAGGGGCTTCCCTGGTAGCTCAGCTGGTAAAGAATCCTTCTGCAATGTGGGAGACCCTGGTTTGATTCCTGGGTCGGGAAGATCCCCTGGGGAAGGGATAGGCTACCCACTCCAGTATTCTTGGGCTTCCCTGGTGGCTCAAATGGTAAAGAATCTGACTGCAGTGAGGGAGACCTGGGTTCAATCCCTGGATTGGGAAGATCCCCTGGAGAAGGGAATGGCTGCCCACTCCAGTATTCTGGCCTAGAGAATTCCATGGACTGTATAGTGTATGGGGTCACAAAGAGATGCTTTTGCTTTCACTTTCAAGCATCTGAAGGGGCAGTGATGACAGTAATGCCTGGGTTACTGCGGTGGCTGTTCTTCTGCAAAATTGCCTATGGGTGGGTTTCCTTCATCCTTCTTGGCTCCTTTCCCCTGCTTTCTGTACTGTTGTTCCACTTTAGGCTCCAATCTCAGTCTGTTCCATGGCTGACTTGCATCCGTCCCCACCTGGACCTTGGTTCTCATTGCCACGTCTTCCTGGTTCCACAGCTTCCTCCCTATTCCGTGCAGGGCACTGTTCAAGTGAAAGCCTTGACCTTTCCATGACGTGGCCCTGGCCTCACCTCCTCCTCTCCCTGCCTCACCTCCATGCCCAGATCACACTACCCACAGCGGGCAGCTCTCCATGCACATCATGGATTTTCTCACCTGGAGCCTCTCCCGCAGTGTCCCTTCTATCTGGGAAGGAAGTCATCGCTTTCTGCCGAGACAGAAGGTCCCTCTAAGGGCTTGAGAGTAAACATTTGAGGATTTGCCTGCCATAGTGTCTCTGTGGGGGCAACACACACGGACGCAGCCATAGACAATACATAATTAAGCATTCTGGTTTTCACTAAACTTGGTTTTGAGATATGAAGAACTGGACTTTCAAATCATGTTCACATGATAGTCTTCTTCTCTTGATCTTTTTTCCCAATCATTTAAAAATGAAAAAATTGTTCTCAGGTCTTGGGTGGCATGAAAACCAGGTGCTGTCTGAATTTGTATGTATGTACTCATGGTATGTAGGTTGACAATTCCTTGATCTAGACTACTATTAGCTCTTCATAGCCATGTCAGGTGGTGTCTTCAGGAAACTTCTCTGAATGTTGGGCACACTTGGCAAAAAAAAAACAAAAAAACAAAAACAAACCTTTGTCTGTGTTCCCATGAGACCAGTTCACATTTTTTCATCTCTTCCCATAGGATTTTCCAGTCAACTGCCCTGCCACTGAGATGCAGCTCCATCTCCAAAGCATTTGGCAATGACCTGCTTTTGTGCCTCACTTCCTACTAACAGCTCAGTCCCCCAGGGCAAAGCTGGAGCTTCCCTGCTCCTGGGCTCCAGGCCCGGCCCTGTACTCCCAGCTGAGTGAGTGCCCAGGCTCTGAGTGGCCCCTGGGTGGAGCTGGGCATTCTGGGGTGGTATCTGAGCCATCCATCCCCCCTGGTTTGCCTGGGCCTTGCAGGGAAATGGGCTTCCCAGGTGGCGCGAGTGGGGTAAAGAACTCATCGGCCACTGCAGGGTTTGATTGAGAGAAGGGTTTGATTCCTGGGTCGGGAAGATCCCCTTGAGGAGGGCATGGCAACCCACTCCAGTAACCATGCTTGGAGAATCCCATGTACAGAGGAGCCCGGTGGGCTACAGTCCATGCGATTGCAAAGAGTTGGACATGACTGAAGTGACTTACCACACACACATACAGGTAAATAAGAAAGCAGTGTGTAGGCTACACTGTGAACCAGACAGTTACGGAAAAAAGAAGATCATGTGCTTGGAATATATGAGAGCTCTAGAAAGGAGAGGGACTCTCAAAACATGGGGACTGTGACTGCTAAGTCACTTCAGTTGTGTCCGACTCTGTGCGACCCCATAGACGGCAGCCCACCAGTCTCCCCGTCCCTGGGATTCTCCAGGCAAGAACACTGGAGTGGGTTGCCATTTCTTTCTCCAATGCATGAAAGTGAAAAGTGAAAGTGAAGTCGCTCAGTTGTGTCTGACCCTTAGCGACCCCATGGACTGCAGCAAGAGTCCTGGGGAAGGGGAGGGCATTTCCCTGCCACAGAACTCTCTTGAGAGCCAGAGGTGTCCTGCCTCAGAATCACCAGCCTCATCTCAAGCTTACAGCTCAGAATGGCCAGGGGAGCTTGGGGATCTGCATTTTAGTTAGCTATTGGTACAGAACAAATTGCTCCTAAATTTAGTGGTTCAAAATAAAAATAACCATTTATCATTTCACTCCATTGCTATAGATCAGGAATTGGAGGGTGGCTTAGCTCGTAGCTCAGCTGGTATAGAATCTGCTTGCAATGCAGGAGACCCCAATTCAATTCCTAGGTTGGGAACACCCATTGGAGAAGGGATAGGCTACCCATTCCAGGATTCTTGGGCTTCCCTGGTGGCTCAGCTGGTAAAGAATCTACCTTCAATAGGGAGACCTGGGTTCGATCCTTGGGTTGGGAAGGTCTCCTGGAGAAGGGAATGGCTATCCACTCCAGTATTCTAGCCTGGAGAATTCCATGGACAGAGGAGCCTGGTAAGCTACAGCCCATGGTGTCACAAAGAGTCAGACACACCTGAGTGACTTTCATTTTCACTTCACTTAACTGAATGGTCCTGTCTGTGGCTCTCTCAGAAGATGATGGTCAAGAGGTCAACCAAGGCTCTGGTCACCTGAAGTCCCAACTGGAGTTGGAGGATTTGATTCAAAATGGCATACCCAGTGGTTCACAAGTTGGTGCTGAGGGTTAGCAGATGATCTCTTTTCCTCCTCAGGTGGATCTGTGTTGTGTGTGTGTGTGTGTGTGTGTGTGTGTTTTCACTGCTTCATTTCACCAGTATTTGTAATATGGCGTGATAGATCTCATTTTGAAGATGTTAGGATTGGTGGCCTCTTTTCATGAGCTTCTGAATCCATCATGTTGCTTAGGATCTTTCTTCTTCACAGGGATTTTTTTCACCCATTCACCACAAGCACTCAGCTCCATGCCTGGTAGCTTCCTCCACCAGGGCTTCCTGGATGTCCTTAAAACATGGCAGCTGGATTGCGCCAAGAGATAACAAAGTGGAAGCTGCAATGGACTTCAATGTCACATTCTTTCCTTTTCACCATGTCTGTGGTTACCCAAGTCAGCCCCATCCCAGAGTGGGAGGAAATGGTACCAGGGTGTAACTATCAGGAGGCAGGAATCACTGAAGCCATCACTGGAGACCGGACATGGCAATAAAGGACTTAGAGCCTGTTTTCTTAAGGGCTAGACTAAAACAACTTAAAAAAAATTATGTATGCTGTTTTATAGAAAAATTTCCTTGATCCAAACTTCATCAAGATCCCTTAATCTAGACAAATGCTAAAACAGGAACCTGTTTTCCAAGGCTAGATTTTGCTTGTGCCTGACTGGGTCTGGTATGAGTGAACTGGGTTTGGGGGAGTGGAACATGACATTTCCCACCCTGAGACAAATAGTTTTAACAATAGTTTTGTATCTTACCAAACTCTATATTGCTGGTGTGTATGTATAGTAAATGGGCTTCCCTGGTGGCTCAGGTGGTAAAGAATCCTCCTGCAATGTGGGAGACCTGGGTTCAGTCCCTGGGTTGGGAAGATTTCCCTGGATAAGGGAATGGCTACCTACTTCAGTACTCTTGCCTGGATAGTTCCCTGGACAGAGGATCCTGGTGGGCTACAGTCCATGGGGTTGCAAAAAGTTGGACACAACTGAAGCAACTTGGCACACACACACGCTTGTGTAGTGAACATTGGACTATTTTACATCAATATCCAAGTTCTCTTCTTCCGATTCCTGAAATAGTTCTTATTGATGGAAGGTAAGCGAAAGTGTTGTACATTACCTCCAGACCAAGGCAGTTAAATGAAATAGGATTTACCCATCCTCCTCCTCTCCTGGCTGCTGGTCGAATGCAAAGCACTGATAGAGGAAACCAAGGCACTAAAAATGGCAGAGCCACCAACTGGAAAAGCCTGGATCCCTGAATGCCTGGAGCAGGGCTCCCTGCCTTTCTCCTGACAGACCCATCTTAAGTTGTGAAGAAAGTGAGAAATAAACCTCTGCTTTTTAAACCACTGAAACTTTCAGGTCTTTGTTCGTGTGGCCAGCACTTCTTGTTATGACTCATGGAAAGTATAAATCTTACGTAAATCTTTGCCACCCTAGAATTGAATTTAATTTTTCCAAAACTGAATCCCTGCCTACTTTCTTTCATATTTGTGCTTTCTCATAAGATATTTCATTTTTAAACTAATAACAACAACAAAGCCCCAGACGGTTCTGGATCTTTATAATGGGTTTGTGACAGTTGTTGAAGGCCTTTGGGGGGAAAAAATGTTGCCTTCTGGGTTGTAGCTTATGAGGTACAAATGTATTATATGATGTCACAACATATGGCATGACACCTGGATCAAAAAAAAAAAAACAAAAGGAATTTAGGGATTAAAAATAAAAGTAAATAAGGGTTATTAAAAATGATATCTTATATACAAATTGATCCAGTATATTCAAAAATTAAAATAACTCTACTTCTTCATGACTGTCAGAGGATCACAAGGTTCTTTTTATATCCCAAGGACTGAACCAATTAAAAAAAAAAAACAAACCTTTAACCATATACTTCTAGAATTAAAGGTCAGCTCTGGAAACTTCAATAACAGACATAAATACTAACAGTTCCTAAAATGCTGTCTGCATAATCAAGGACTATTTCTCAATCCTGCTCGATAAAAAACTAGATCACACCCTTGTTTTGTGATTTGGACTGTGATTTTTTTGTCTTCTCCTTGTGGAAATGGAGCACCACGAGGAAACTAAGGAAACATGGTCAATGTGACCCCTTTATTCCATCCATCTTTCACCCCCTTGGATCTACTGTCCCTTCACACCAGCCACTCCAGGGACCACCAACACCTCAGGGGGCCTCTCCTTCCATTTCTTGGCTCAGCAGCAGGGCCCCAGCCGGGAGGTGAGCCTGCCAGCCCCCAGGCTGCCCTGCTTTCCACTTCACACAGGGAGCCTCTCTGTGGCCACGGTTGTGGCTTGGTGATGTCAGATTAGCTAAATCTCATTTCTGTTTTCCGGCCTCTAAGTCTCTTAGTTCCCTTTATTGGCTCTGGACTTGCTCCACATGATGTCCTACCAAACTTTTCCTCTGGGGGCCTGTGTCTCGCTCTAGAGGGAGTGCTGGCTGGGGTGTGGGGTTAGACTGGGAGATGGCAAATCTCAGTGACCACAGGACAGTCTCATAACATGACTGGTCTTGCTGGTTCAGCTTCAGACTGTGAATATTTCCTCTTCCCCCCACTTCCTCTTTTTTCAAAAGGCAAAGGCAAATAAAGCTGAATAAAGAGAGCTATCATTTGCTTTGTATCTTGGGACATTTCTCTAACGTCTTTCCAAAAGCTGAGCCCCTTACATGCGAAATAAAATGAATGGCATGTTTAAGAGGGTTGGGGAATTGATGTACTATACAAGAAAATTTCCAGAATGTTCAAGAGTATGTTTTTCCTCTCCATCAGTATGTGTAAGAAAGAAAAGAGACCCAGACCACTGATGTAAGTGGATAAAAAAATAAAGGAATGTGTGGCAAAGGAATAGTCAGAATACTTGAACTGAAAACAAAGGAGAGTGATCATTGTTACAACCTAGCCTTAGACACAGAACAGTTGATTCGGGTGACTAACTCTAGCACATCTGTATTTACATGATCTAGAAACGCAAATTAGGAATACACAGGAAAATTCGGGGGTTGCCCGGGGAGAGAGAAAGGATAGTATCTGATTACATTGGTGTCTTTGTCCTCATCTGTCTGAAGTCCTGATCCAGCATGCGTGCGCCATCTGGTGGAGTCACAATAACTGCCTTCACTTGGAAATGGATTCAATTCAGCAAGATGCTTTCAATTTCCCATCAACGGCAATGAAAGGGGATTGAAAAAGTATTTCTGTGGCAACCACATGTAGGGT
This sequence comes from Aepyceros melampus, assembly GCA_006408695.1. NCBI lineage: Eukaryota > Metazoa > Chordata > Mammalia > Artiodactyla > Bovidae > Aepyceros > Aepyceros melampus. The sequence goes on along the minus strand of SJXQ01005515.1, from coordinate 488,005 downwards.
ATTTCCAAATTATGTAAGCCAATGATGAGTGAAAACTTACAAACTTCACACAAATGCCTGATTTCATCATCTAAAGGCATCCATTCAATGTCAAAGTGTGTATTGTGTCTGGATACCAAAGACACCCACCAGCTCTGCAGATGGTTCCTGCCTTCCAAAGCAGTTACAGACGTCTCCCTTCTGTTTTCAAGGTACTAAGAGGTAGTGATAGTACTAGTGGCAGCTAATAAAGAGAGAGAAGAAGAATCCCTAAACTCAGTAGCCATCCTTCAACTAACCAACAGCTGATGTTTGCCATAAAGCAATAACATTGACCTGCCAAATCTCTTGCTCTGAAATTGTGGGGGTTTTTTTTTTTTTTTGTTTTGTTTATTATTTTTTTTGCAAATATTTGCTCTAAATGTGAAGACTTCCCACACCAACTCTGACTCTCTCTTTCTTTAAACCATTTTTTAAATTAAATGTTTATTGGCATATGGTTGCTTTACAATGCGGTGTTACAAAGCTATGTTAGTTTCTACCGTACAGCAAAGTGAATCAGTTATATGTGTATATATGCCTCTCTTCTGGATTGCCTTCGATTTAGTTCACCATAGAGCACCAGATAGCATTCCCTGTGCTCTACAGTAGGTTCTCATTAGTTATCTATTTTATACTTTTATACATACTAGCATATATATGTCAATCCCAATCTCCCAATTCATCCCACCCCCTGCATTCTCCCTTGGTGTCCATCATTTTTTTCCTCTGTGTCTCTACTTCTGCTTTGGAAATAGGATTTCTAGATTCTGCATGTATGTATTAAGATACGGTATTTGTTTTTCTCTTTCTGACTTACTTCATTCTGTATCTGATTCACTATTTACTTGGAGTCTCCTGTTCTGACTTGTGTTCTGAAGGTCATCAACATCCACCTAAAGTTGTTCCCAGCTCTCAAATTTCCCTACTTATGCGCAATTCTCCGATCAGCCACTTACAGTCTCAGCTGTACCACCCACAAGGAAAGAGTCAGAAGGAACTCAGGGAAGAAAGAATAGAAAATATCCGGAGTTTTTTTTTTTTTTTTGCAAGTTGCTTTGAAATGACTGCACATTTTATACGGAATCTACAAAAACATAGAAATGTACAGAATGGTAAAATAGCTGACATGAGAAGGAAGCAAGACCAAGGAAAACATCTCAGCAACTTTAAGAAACATTGGAAAAGTGGAAATGTGCCAGATTTTTAAAACACGAAACTAGAATTTTTCAAATAGTTGACGATGTTTGTTGGTTAATTTGCTGTTTTGTGGTTGTTGTTGAGACATAATTCACATAGCATAGAATTCACCATTTTAAAGCATACAGTTCAAAGTTTTATTTTTCATTCACAAAGTTGTGCAACTATCACATCAAACCAATCTTAGAACATTTCCATTACTCCCCAGAAAAACCCCACACCCCATACCTCACTTCCTGTTCCCTCTTCCCTTACCAGCCTCTGGCAACCAATAATCTACTTTTTATCTCTACAGATTTGCCTATTCTATATACTCTGTGTAAATGGTAGCGTATAGTAAGAGGTCTTTGGTGTTCAGCTTCTTGCGCTTAGCAAGTTCAAAGTTCATCCATCTCGTAGCATTATAGTCCATTGTATGAGTATATAGCACATCATTTTTCATACATTCAGTAGTTAAGGGACATCTGGATTATTTCTACTGTTGCCTTTATTGTGAATAATGCTGCTATGAACATTCATATACAAGTTTTTATGTAAATATACATGTTCAATGCCCTTGAGTGTATATTTATATATATGAGTGGGATTGATGGGTCACATGGTAATTGTATGTTTAACTCTTTGAAGAACTGCCAAGCTGCTTTTCACTGTGGCTGTACCATTTTATAGTCCCAACAAAAATGTGTGAGTATTCTAATTTCTCTGTATCCTCACTAAGACCAGTAATTTTCTGTTTAAAAATTACCATTATTATTATTGCCATCCTACTGGGTGTGAAGTGATGATTGATTTTTAAGAGTGAGTATTTCAGGTGGTGCAAAATGGTAAGCAATCTGCCTGCCAATGCAGGAGGTGCAAGAGACACAGTTTCTATCCCTGGATCGGGAAGCTCCCCTAGAAAAGGAAATATATTCGCCAGTGTTCTTGCCTGGAGAACTCCAAGGACAGAGGAGCCTGGCAGGCTACAGTCCATGGGGTCGCAAAGAATCAGGCAATGTTAAGCGACTGAGCACACACTCAACACACATTAATGCAAATACAGACTAGAAAACAAAGGAGATGATCTTGGGCATAGAAAAAAACTTCAGTTCAGTTCAATTGCTCAGTCGTGTCCAACTCTTGGCGACCCCATGAACCGCAGCACATCAGGCCTCCCTGTCCATCACCAACCCCTGGAGTTTACTCAAACTCATGCCCATTGAGTCAGTGATGCCATCCAACCATCTCATCCTCTGTTATTCCCTTTTCCTCCTGCCTTCAATCTTTCCCAGCATCAGGGTCTTTTCAAATGAGTCAGCTCTTCGCATCAGGTGGCCAAAGTACTGGAGTTTCAGCTTCAACATCTGTCCTTCCAATGAACACCCAAGACTGATCTCCTTTAGGAAGGACTGGTTGAATCTCCCTGCAGTCCAAGGGACTCTCAAGAGTATTCTCCAACATCACAGTTCAAAAGCATCAATTCTTTTGTGCTCAGCTTTCTTTATAGTCAGAACTTTGTTGGCAAAGTAATGTCTCTGTTTTTTAATATGCTGTCTAGGTTGGTCATAACTTTCCTTCCAAAGAGTAAGCGTCTTTTAATTTCATGGCTGCATTCACCATCTGCAGTGATTTTGGAGCCCCCAAAAAGTAAAGTCAGCCACTGTTTCCACTATTTCCCCATCTATTTCCCATGAAGTGATGGGACCAGATGCCATGATCTTAGTTTTCTGAATGTTGAGCTTTAAGCCAACTTTTTCACTCTCCTCTTTCACTTTCATCAAGAGGCTCATTAGTTCTTCTTCACTTTTTGCCATAAGGGTGGTGTCATCTGCATATCTGAGGTGATTGATATTTCTCCCGGTAATCTCGATTCCAGCTGGTGCTTCTTCCAGCCCAGCATTTCTCATGATTTACTCTGCATAAAAGTTAAATAAGCAGGGTGACAATATACAGCCTTGACGTACTCCTTTTCCTATTTGGAACCAGTCTGTTGTTCCATGTCCAGTTCTAACTGTTGCTTCCTGACCTGCATACAGGTTTCTCAAGAAGCAGGTCAGGTGGTCTGGTATTCCCATTGAACTTTATGTTTATATATTAAGATCAACTACATACTTGGCCCTCATCTAACCAGACAAGAATAATTACCCAGCTTTTTTACCTAAGTATTCTGCTACCAGGGTGTTTATAGAATCACAGAGTCTTGGAGTGAAAACTGCCATAGAGAAGATTCCTCACCTGGTGCTACAGTTTCTAAATTGCAGAAATTTCTCTACAATTTACCTGACAGTTAATCATTTCATTCCACTCATGCACTAACAGGGAACTCGTTTCTTCACAAGACTTCCCATTTTATTTATAATTTCTAGACTAGCCTTCCTTACATTTAAAGCTTGCCTTTTATAACATCATGTAAATTTTGAGACCACATGAAAAATCTTGAATTCCATTAAGCCACCGGTCATGTCCTTGTCCTCAATATTTCTCTTCATCAAGCTAACTATCTTCAGAAGGTTACTCATCCTATAAAGTCATGGATTCCACTCCTTCACCATCTCCGATGTCTTCCTTTAGATATTAAAATGGGTCTGCTGCTGCTGCTAAGTCACTTCAGTCATGTCCGACTCTGTGCAACCCCATAGACAGCAGCCCACCAGGCTCCCCCGTCCCTGGGACTCTCCAGGCAAGAACACTGGAGTGGGTTGCCATTTCCTTCTCCAATGCATGGAAGTGAAAAGTGAAAGTGAAGTCGCTCATTCGTGTCCTACTCTTTGCGACCCCATGGACTGCAGCCTTCCAGGCTCCTCCGTCTAGGGGTTTCCCAGGCAAGAGTATTGGAGTGGGGTGCCATTGCCTTCTCCAAAATGGGTCTATATCCCTCTAAACATGAATCACTGGGGTGTGAGCCCAGCACGCTCTGGACAGTAGGGAATACAGTGAGAGCATTATTTGGCTGTGATGCTGTGCTTCCTCTGACAATGTTGTCTGAGACTGCATGCCTTTCTGCAACTGTGTTATAGTTGCAATTTGTTTGCTCAAATTGTGCTTGAGCCAATCAGCTAAAACCCGCCAAACTTTTTCAAATGACATGCTCTCATTCCCCTGTTCTTGGGCAGTTGGTTTTCAAAGCTTGTAGGACTCTTATCCTTTTTAATTTTAGTCTCTAATTCCAAAGATTGTGACAATCTTTTGGACTCCTGAGTCTGTTTCCACTTCACTAACTACTTCTCTCAGGCTTTATGCCCATCACAAATTAGAAAGACATTTTATTGGCCTTTGATCAATTCATGGTTATGAACCACATATCCAGCCTGCTCTCCTGGATGGCATCTGTCCTCACAGACAGCACCTCTATGCAGTTCAAACACCTGTTCAAGTGTCTGTCTCTCTATTAGATTGGACTCTCATTGTTCTTTCAAGTACTAGTCACTCAGTAAGTTTTGTTGAATCGAGTTGGACTGAATCTCCTTTTCAAATGCCAGCTTAGAGTTTTCTTGGTAAGACCACTTGCCAAGCATGTGAGAACATCTCCTGTCTTGCTAAAATCTCACTAGTTAGTTATGTTAAACTATGCTCAACGGGGAGGAAAAAGCTGTTCATTTATACCTTCTCTTAGTTAGTAACTCATTTCCCAATACATCATCCTTCATCTGCTAAGTTCTTGTAATGATATGTGCTGGGATCTGTACTAAGCATTTTTGCATGTTATCTCATCTCATCCTTAAAGCAAACCTATCAGGTATAATTATTTCCCAGTCTAGAGACAAGGAAGCTGTGGCACAGGGGTAATTTAAGTAAATCATTCAGGGTCACGTGTCCAGTAACTAGCCAAGCAAGCATTGAAACTCAAGTCAAGCCTAATATGGAGCCAAAAAGCCAATCGCTATGCACCCTGTCACCTTTTATGAAGTCATAACTTTCACCCAGAAAAAAGATGAAACGCTATTATAATGTTTCACTGAGAACATCCATTTCCTTATCGGTACCCACAGATTCCTGCTGGTGATTAATACCTTCCATTCAAAGTGACCCACAGAGAATGGTTGCCTCAGAAAAAGGAAGGAAAAATGTGAGACCTTGAGACCATAGAGGGTCTAATGAGATCTTAACATGCATTTCTAGGGCTTTGTTTCTTGTATTTTAAAATAAAGAATACAAAATTACACAATGCAAATTTCACTAATGCAACGTGCTGGATTCATGTGTGTTTTTATGTTCTCAATACTTGCCTGCATTTTTCAAATTACCAAAATAATATTTCAAAACAAAAATCTATAGATATGTGGAAAATTTGATACATGTGAAACTGCTGATGCCACAGTTCCTTTTGATGTGGCTAAATGAGGTGGGTCACAGATTTTCCTGTTTCATCACAAGTTTAATGTATATCAGTAAAATCATAATTTAAAAATCACTTCAGGCTGTTTAGCTGAATGTATATAATTTCTTCTAGAAGAGCAGTTCACCTCCCAGCACTAGAGGAGAGAGGGAATACCCAGAATCCTCTTGGCTCTGTGGACTCTGTGCTGGAGCCTCAACAATTAACCTTCTGTTTGAAGAGCTAGGCTAGGACATTAGAAAATGAACTAGTATGCATTCTTAATGCTGCAAATTTATTGTACACATTGGCAACTAGGAAGAAATAAAAGGTTCCCAAAGATTATTTCTAAGTCATAAGATCAATGGAAGATTTTTTTTTCATATTATTTATACACATTCCAAATTTTCCACAGGAAAAAATAAAACTTTAATGTATTCTCTTTTGTCCTCCAATGTTTTAATATTCATCTAAAGGTTTATATGCTCTGAAACAGTGATATTGTTAAACACTGCTGAAGTTGCAAGCACTTTAGATAATTAACTGTCCCCAGATTGCTAGCAGCTTAGTGCATTGAGGCTTCTATCTGTCTGTTGCTTCCCTGGTAAACTGTCTCATCTTTCTTAATATTGCTTCTTCAGTTTTTTGTCACCTTCCAAGTTCTTATTTCATTCATTGTATCCTAGGGAATTAAATGAATATGCTTTTTAGACCTGTTTGTAGAGTAAAGAGACCTGAGTAAAGGTCTGAAGACCTTTGTTGTGGAGGACTGCTCTGGATCTTGAGGGTGGGTTTGTGACAGCAGGTGAAGGCCTTTAGAGGTGGGAAATGTTGCCCTCTGGATTGCAACTTGTCAACCAGAGGGTTGAGACTTTTTATAATCCAAACATCTGTCAAGTGAGTCATTTCCGTACTTGATATAAACTCTATTTTTTTGTTGTCGTTTAGTCGCTAAGTCGTGTCCGACTCTTAGAGACCCATGGACTGTAACCCTCGGGGCTCCTCTGTCTATGGGATTCTCCAGGCAAGAATACAGGAGTGGGTTGCCATTACCTTCTCCAGGGGAGCTTCCAACCCAGGGATTGAACCGGAGTCTCTTCCACCGGCAGGTGGATTCTTTACCACTGAGCCACCAGGAAAAATGTATAAACTCTACACACATCTCCTTTTTACCTTTAGAGTGTGTGGAAGAAGTTAGCTGCTTGCTGCTGAAAATAGTGTTTTGAAATCAAAGCAAAGACACATAAGCTTTATGAAGACACTGCAAACTTTTTCTATTTTTATTCTTTATTAGGTGAAGAATGTCAACCTTCTGATTATTTTTTTAATCTAGTACATTTTATTTGGAGCAAGTCCACTTAACAATTTATGCCCTGGAATTAATCTATGGGATTAGACATTCAGTTCGGTTCACTTCAGTTCATTTCAGTCGCTCAGTCGTGTCCGACTCTTTGCGACCCCATGAATCGCAGTACGCCAGGCCTCCCTGTCCATCACCAACTCCCGGAGTTCACTCAGACTCATGTCCATTGAGTCCGTGATGCCATCCAGCCATCTCATCCTCGGTCGTCCCCTTCTCTTCCTGCCCCCAATCCCTCCCAGCATCAGAGTCTTTTCCAATGAGTCAACTCTTCCCATGAGGTGGCCAGAGTACTGGAGCTTCAGCTTTAGCATCATTCCTTCCAAAGAAGTCCCAGGGCTGATCTCCTTCAGAATGGCCTGGTTGGATCTCCTTGCAGTCCAAGGGACTCTCAAGAGTCTTCTCCAACACCACAGTTCAAAAGCATCAATTCTTCAGTGCTCAGCCTTCTTCAGAGTCCAACTCTCACATCCATACAGGACCACAGGAAAAACCATAGCCTTGACTAGATGGATCTTTGTTGGCAAAGTAATGTCTCTGCTTTTGAATATACTGTCTAGGTTGGTCATAACTTTCCTTCCAAGGAGTAAGCGTCTTTTTATTTCATGGCTGCAGTCACCATCTGCAGTGATTTTGAAGCCCAAAAAAATAAAATCTGACACTGTTTCTATTGTTTCCCCAGCTATTTGCCATGAAGTGATGGGACCAGATGCCATGATCTTCGTTTTCTGAATGTTGAGCTTTAAGCCAACTTTTTCACTCTCCTCTTTCACTTTCATTAAGAGGCTTTTTAGCTCCTCTTCACTTTCTGCCATAAGGGTGGTGTCATCTGCATATCTGAGGTTATTGATATTTCTCCCAGCAATCTTGATTCCAGCTTTTGTTTCTTCCAGTCCAGCATTTCTCATGATGTACTCTGCATATAAGTTAAATAAGCATGAGATTAGACATTATAGATTGATTTTTGAAAAGTACCATTTTAATATATTATCATTGTAGTTGTTGAGGGTTTAAAATACATTTTATACATTTGTTTATATTTCCCCCAAGAAGCCCATGATTGGATCTATTGTGTTTTGAGACTGCAGATCATTGGGAAAAGTTTTGATTTTCAGAGATTAAGGAACTGTTTTGACTCCACTACAAAGAACTTATTTGACTTGCTGTCCTTCAAAATAGAGACCAATGATAAATGGATCCATTTCATAGGAATATACTTTGGGTTATTCTTTAGGAGTAGGAATAGTTTGCAATGAATCTCCATCATTTCTGTCTTCACTGTGACTATCGCATCTAATATATACATGATACTTTATAGCCTCAAAATATAAATCATCTCAGTTGATTCTAACACCAAACAGTAGGAGTGATTCAGTTCAGTTCAGTTCAGTCGCTCAGTCGTGTCTGACTCTTTGCGACCTCATGAATTGCAGCACGCCAGGCCTCCCTATCCATCACCAACTCCTGGAGTTCACTCACACTCAAGTCCGTTGAGTCCGTGATGCCATCAGCCATCTCATCCTCGGTCGTCCCCTTCTCCTCCTGCCCCCAATCCCTCCCAGAATCAGAGTCTCTTCCAATGGGTCAACTCTTCGCATTAGGTGGCCAAAGTACTGGAGTTTCAGCTTTAGCATCATTCCTTCCAAAGAACACCCAGGACTGATCTCCTTTAGAAAGGAGTGGTTGGATCTCCTTGCAGTCCAAGGGACTCTCATTACCCACCTCCTAAAGAGGAAGAGCCCAGTGGCTCTTGAGCCCGTTGTCTTCTGATTCTTGGTATAGGTGGCTTCTGACCACTCAGGGTAGCAGAGAGTGTCTGCTCCTGAGATGGCTGGTTTTCTGCAGTCCAACAGTCCTGGCTGGCCTGTGTTTGTTCAACAGTTTCATCTGTATTTGCTTCTTAATTACCAGCTATGACAAAGAATCCTCACTGTCAAGTGTTCATCTTACAAATTAATAATTCCAAATGGGAAAGAGTGAATTTCACACATATGTTTTAGAAGAAGGTCAGCAAGCTTCTCAGAATCTCTCCTTCTAACATTGACTTTGAGAAGGACAGATCTTCTGGTAATTGGCTGGCACGTATTCGAGTTTACTTTTTATGATCAACCACAGAGATATGGCTTAGAAAAAGGAAAATGGAATTTTAAATCATACCTATTTGTATGTAAGGCTTAGAGTTGGTTTAATACTTCAATATAACTCATCATTTTGAAGTGAACCACTTTTCTCAATGACTGTGGTCTGTAGCTTCTTCTATGACTAATATGCCATATATTGTATTAAAATTGTCAAAGACTGCACTTCTCTGTGATGAAGAGAAAACACTGAAATATTCTTTAGAAAAGCCTTTCCATATCCAGATTATTGTCAAAAGGTCTTATGTTTAGATAACAATGTAATGTGGTCATTTGCCCCCAAGAATGGTGGGAAAAACAAAATATTGCAGAAATTGCCTTTCTTATTGCCTCTATTGCTCCCCATTTTCTGTTTGCTTTTTGAAAAAAAGAAGTTGCAGTAGTGTCAGCTGCTTCAATCTTTATTGAAAGTAGATATATTAAAAAATAAGGAAGGGAGATTCATGCATTTAACAGATACCCGTGTGTGCCTGCGTGCTCAGTTGCTCAGTCAAGTCTGACTCTCTGCAAGCCCACGGACTGTAGCCCACCAGGCTCCTCTGTCCATGAAATTTTCCAGGCAAGAAGACTGGAGTAGATTACCATCTCCTACTCCAGAGGATCTCCCTGGCCCAGGGGTCAAACTGGTTGTCTCCTGCGTCTCCTGCAATGCCAGGTGGAGTTTTAAACCACTGAGCCCCCTGGGAAGCAATAAGTAAGAGATTCATGCACTTAACAAATAACCACATGCCTCAAAATGGATGTAGCCATGAAAACTGGGGTTTGGATAAAAAGCCATAAGGAATTAAAGCTACCCTCCATTAGCTTTCATGCCCGTATTAGTTTTAATTAGTGGACATCTGCCTCTTTTATTTTCCCTCCAGCTTCTCCTCCACAGTTTTTACCTTTATACCTCTATAGGTCACTACTAGAGTCCACGCTGTCTCTGGTTTAGTCTCTGCCTCTAAGCTAGGAAACTCTGAGTTTGACCTTCAACATTAAAAAAAATATTCACACAGTGGATGAAAACTGGTGTAAGTTAAATCACTTCACTCCCTTAGACCTTAATTAAGGAAATTGCAGAAGTATTTATTTAATTACATTTAAATACCTAATTGAAGATCAGAAGTCCACTAGCTTCTAGGTACATGAAGAGTTTGTGATGAAAGTTTCTCCATTTCAATGTTATGAACTGAATTATTGAAACTCACATGCTTGATATGGTCCTTTTTTGTTTCAATAGTTAACAGGCTGAGCCTACGATCATAGAGCCTCCTGGGATCACTAGCTCAATATTTACTCTTTCAGAAATTAATACTATAGAGGTAAAGAAAAAAGACCATATATCAAGTTTTTTACATTTAATTTTAAATGTGCTCTTTTCTTTTCTAAATATATTAGTAAGCACCAGAAAAGAAATTTCCCTGTTCTAAAAAAATTAAAAAAAAAAAAATAGGGAAGAAAGGAAGGAGGGGGAAGGGAGAAAAGAAGGAAGTCTCAGTCAGTGAGAAGCACTGGTGGGAACCTGGAGCATCAGAGGAAGGGTGAAGTCAGAGTACTTCTCTGTGTGTGTCTCAGCCCGTGTCCTGAGCTGCACAGCTCTGGGGTCTCTACCAGGCAGGGCATCCATATTCCCAGCTTCCTCCAGGTGGCCCCTTGGGGGAGACCTTCACCATCACCCTGGGAAGGGGAGGGCAATGGCTCATCAGTCGCTGCCTCAACATCTACTTTGGTTTGGCAGAGCTCCCATCAACTTTGCAACCAATTTCTTTTTTTAAGTCCTCTTATGTAAATAAATGATCTCCGTTTAAGCCAGACCTGACTGATACACCCCATAATACCTTTCTTGGAAGGCAGCTATATGGGTGGCATGCACCGTTTCCAAGGGCAGAAAATGGGCTTTCACTTCCTTTTTCAGACCAAAACTCTTTAGTGTTTAGTAAGTAAGTTTAGTAAGCCCAGTGCTCCAGTTTGCAACCAGAAATTAAATTATAAACTTAGAGTGCCAAAAGTGAAGAGACAGAACTTAGTTTAATCCCATCCCACCACCCTACTCTCCAAATACCTACCTTTACTCTGCCCATAATTATGTGGGGTTTTTTGTAACTGGTTTATCTCACCAGCAAATCTGAGAGACCCAGGCTTTCCTATTTTTTACCCCCAAGAATTTCCCACCGAAAATGCAGAAAAGGTTTTGGTGAGGTTTCCCAATCATCGAGTGATAGCATCAAATTGCAGGGCTTCCCCGCAATGTGAATCGTATCAGACAATAATCACCAAGCACCTACCATGGGCTGGGCCATGGGCCAGGTGCTCAGGGGACACCGAGCTTGGTTCCTGCTCTCTAAGAGCTGAGGGTCTAGTAGACAGTTTGAGTCGAGAAGGAGAGTGGCAAGTGCCATAGGAAGGGACACCACCGATGCTCGAAGAAGAGGGTCTGACCTAGGCCTTTGCCTCGGAAGCCTCATTGGAGAATCTGGGGGACTTCTTCAGCAAAGTGGCAGCAAGTTGGGCCTTAAAGGCTGGAAGATAAAGCTGTGAGAAGTATACAGAAAGGTTATCTGGGTCTGATCAGGAAGGGCAACCGTGGGGAATTGGGAGGCACAGAAAATGGTCCAGTTGGACTAAGCAGGAGTCTGAGTGACAGCAGGACACTGCGATGCTGGATTCTCGGGCTAGTTCTCTTTCATGTATTCTGACCAAATGCTCACTCTAGCTTGCTCTCGCTCTCTCTCTCTCCAGGCATGGAGTCTGGCAGAGCTGGTCCTCAAGGACTAGAAAACCCTGTTACTGCCTCTGGGACTCACGTTCCCACCCCTCTCAGCCCCCAGCCCATGATCACTCCCTCTCTCCAATTGCTCCCCTTTACCCTCACTTTGGGGGTTTCACTTTCCATCCCTTTGGTAGCCCTGCTGTCGCCTCATTTGCTAAGTGACGTATACATTCCAGGTTGGATCCAAGAGAGTGTGGGATGAAAACCAAATGCAAATCCAACTAGGAAGAAAGGCCAGAATAAACACAAACTTCAAGACCTCAAATGAATAGCTTCCAAAGCTGAGCCTGGGTCTGAGCCATCCCCCAGGCCTCTGCGGCTCAGCCCAAAGCAGCCCCCACGGCTGCCTTGTGAGGACTTGCGGGGAGCTGGGTGGAAGAACTCTGGGTGTTTCTTCTTCATCTTTTAAAGATTGATGTGACCTCAGGGCTTCCACAGGGAGCCTCCGCTGGGTCAGCATTCCCTCTGCCAGTATGGTGGCCTGTCCCCCTCCCCACTCTGTCCCCTCGGCCAAGATCCCCCCTATCACCATAGCCCTCATGGTCCCTGGCAGTTCTGTCCCTATACTCTTGGCTCAGGGGCTCACCTTCTGAAGAATCTTCAGGAACTGTACCTCCCACCTCCAATGGCATGTGTGTTTGGCTTGTACCAGCTTAGCCACTAGGGAAAGCCCTTGAGCCGTCACTCCAGACTTTCTTTCTGGGGAAAAATTTTGGACCCACAGCTCAAGGGACTGTGTTTACAATAACTGCTTCCTCTCAGGCGTCAGGGAGTCAGCAGCCTGGGCTTGAATCCCAGTGCTGTCCTCAAGATAGTCCCTAACCTTGGACAAGTCACTGTACCCCCTTGGGCCATCATATCTTCAGCCATTCAATAAATATTCATGTCGCAGCCACTGCTCTGGGCACTTTGGAGACAGAGTGGAGCATGCATGAAGGATAAGACATCTTAGAATTCAAGTCTGCTCATGGGAGATGCTCAATAAGTGAGTTTTCAAAATCTGGGACAGAGGAACCTTGGGAGAACAATTTAGTTGAAATTTCTAATTGAAATATGAATGCTCTTTGACCCAGCAAGTCTCTGCTGATGTATATACCCTAGAGAAATTCACATGTACACAAGGAGAAAGAATGAACAGAACAAAATTTAAATGCCAGCTCACAAGAGATTCAATTCCTGGTCTGGTTCAATTTCTGGGTGGGGAAGATCCCCTGGAGATGGGATAGACTACCCACTCTAGTATTCTTGGGCTTCCCTTGTGGCTCAGCTGGTAAAGAATCCGCCTGCAATGCGGGAGACCTGGATTCAATTCCTCCGCTGGGAAAACATCTGGAGAAGGGAAAGGAAACCCACTCCACTATTCTGGCCTGGAGAATTCCATGGACTGTATAGTCCATGGGGTCACAAAGAGTCGGACACGCCTGCACGACTTTTACTTTCACTTTCACAAGATTGAAAATTGTGGGATGTTGTCCTGAATGATTTTGTCATGGATTTCATTGAACCCTGGACCTGTACCCAAACTTATCATTATGAGGAACAGATCCCCCTCTACTTATTTAAACCACTATGGTTGGTTTTTTTTGTTTATTCATTACACATAACAAACATAACAAGGGTAGGGGAAGACCCCCCTAGAGAAGGGATAGGCTACCCACCCCAGTATTCTTGGGTTTCTCTGGTGGCTCAGATGGTAAAAAATCCACCCACAATGCAGGAGACCTGGGTTGATACTTGGGTTGGGAAGATTCCCTGGAGGAGGGCATGGCAATCCGCTCCAATATTCTTGCCTGGAGAATCCCCATGGACAGAGGAGCCTGGCGGACACAGCCCATGGGGTTGCAAAGAATCAGACATGACTAAGCACAGTACCGTGCATTTAAATAATTTAAAACTAATTACTTTGGGGAAGAAAGGCTTTGATTAATGCTTGATTAAAACTCAAGTTGAATAAATAAAACTCCCTTAAAACATCTGTCTCATTTACCAGAATCTTTTATTATAATCTCTTAAACATTTTAAACTCCTTCTATAGACTTAATCATAGATGATTTTCTGTTCTACTACTTCATATAATTGATCTGGCAAGTCTATCATCAATTAAGCCAAAATGTTCTCATACATTTAAACAGCTTTTCTAAATCTGATAAATTAAATTGATAAATATAGTAAATCTATTTTAATACTGTTAATGAGCTACACTGTAAACTTTCTTACACCTTTCAACATAAAATTATAACCCTAGATCAATTTCACATTTTAAATTGGAATCATAAGTTTAAAAAAATTTAATTACTTAATAAGAAACATAAGCAAGTTGAGAGTATCAATATTATGGGTTTGATTTATTTCATCATCTCTGTAGATTCTAAACATTATCAGACTTGAGAAGTCACTTATTCAACAAAGGAACAGATTTTTGACCTCAAGGGAGTCAAAGTTACTTCATCAAGGACTCATGACCACAATATGGTGGAATCTCAGATAAACTAAGGGCGCTGAGGAGCCAAAATCAGAAGGAGAGCCAGCCCCCGACCCTTTCTGTGATTACCATGACAACAGGGGACACCTTCAGAGGGGTTTGATTTTAGAAGCTTCATTCCAGTTACCTCTTAGTTATTCTTTATTCTTAATTATTAGAGGTGAAGAAAGTTGTTGACTCCACCTCCACCCAAGTTAGCTGGCTTCTTCTATCACATCATTGGCTTCTAGGTTTGCTTGGCTCTCTGCAGACACTGCTCACGTACTTCAGATTGCTCTAAGGACATTTTAATGGTCTTGAATTGAATCCTGAACATTTGGTTCTGCACCATGATTCTAAAGTCAGAAGAATAACATGAACCATTCCCCCTTCCTTGTGACTTTTCAAGAGTTCCCCACATGGGATTATAGCACCTCACTTTTCATCACAACTACCAGTTAACCCATAGTGTTCTCCCTGCAGACTGTTCTCCCTGCAGACTGTTCGTCCTGGATGATATCTGAGTCACCTAAAGGGGGCGCTGATCAGGTCCAACCTCAGATGCATCGGCTGTTCAGGCCACTCCAGCCCGGAGGTCTGATCTCCTTACCATCCCCACCTCCTGTTCTCTTCATTCATTTCTCTCTAAAAGGTAGAGAAGTTCCTCCTTTTTTGGATGTCTGGCCTTGTGTGTGTGTGTATGTGTGAGTGTGAGTATGTGTGAGTGTGTGTGAAAGTGAGGCCACCACAACAGAGCTGGGGCAACACTCGTTTTAGACTTTTCATTATTTATTTATTATTTATTATTCATCCGTGGGGTTTGAAACATTACAGTTGTTTCCATTTCACGAAATTCATACTTTGGCCACCTATGGGAAGAGCCGACTCATTGGGAAAGACCTTGATGCTGGGAAAGATTGGGAGCAGGAGAAGGGGGCAACAGAGGATGAGATGGTTGGATGGTATCACCAACTCAATGGACATGAGTTTGAGTAAACTCCAGGAGACAGTGAAAGACAGGGAAAACTGGATTCTTTACTGTCTGAGCCACGAGGGGAGCCCACTTCTGAGATAGAAGTTTCTATTTTGCAGTCAGAGGGAGGAATGTTTAGGAAGAAGGGAATTTGAGCTTCTTTCTCAATATATTTATTTTAATTTTCTTGGCCTAAATTTATACTGTATTTAAAAGCTGAGTCAGACAAGTATCAACCAATTTTAATGTTTACCTTTCAGAAGAGAACCTTTATGCCTTTCACCATCCTAATTCTAATTTTGTCCATTTCTTCAACATTCCTTTCTCTCTCCACATGTTTGTTGTATCCAACTTTATTTCTTAAGTAACCTAGATAGCATATTAAAAAGCAGAGACATTACTTTGCCAACAAAGGTCTGTCTAGTTGAGGCTATGGTTTTTCCAGTGGTCATGTATGGATGTGAGAGTTGGACTGTGAAGAAAGCTGAGTGCCAAAGAATTGATGCTTTTGAATTGTGGTGTAGGAGAAGACTCTTGAGAGTCCCTTGGCCTGCAAGGAGATCCAACCAGTCCATCCTAAAGGAGATCAGTCCTGGGTGTTCGTTGGAAGGACTGATGCTGAAGCTGAAACTCCAATACTTTGGCCACCTCATGCGAAGAGCTGACTCATTGGAAAAGACCCTGATGCTGAGAGGGATTGGAGGCAGGAGGAGAAGAGGACAACAGAGGATAAGATGGCTGAATGGCATCACCGACTCGATGGACATGAGTCTGGGTGAACTCCGGGAGTTGGTGACGGACAGGGGGGCCTGGCGTGCTGCGGTTCATGGGGTCGCAAAGAGTCAGACATGACTGAGCGACTGAACTGAACTGACTGAAGTCACTTGTTTGAGGAGAAAAGACTTCTAATGCTTGCGTAGCCCCATCTCTGTTCCCTCTCCTTCTGGATGCAGGAGAGTGACCTTTCCTGACTTTCTGATAAGGCCACATGACTTAGTTCTGGCCAGTGGGCTAAGGGGGTGAGGAAGTCACTCCTGGGCCAAGGTATGTAATCTCTATGGTGAGTGCCTCCAATTTTCTCTTCCTCCACTGTAATTTTTAATTAAAAATGTTAAAACTGCATGAAAAGAGTAATTACCCAACTGCATATTGAATTGATAACATTAATTACAACAGAGGGAAAAAAAAAGCATTTCAAGTTCCCAGTGGTGACATCTGCTGAGAAGCTCTCTGATCTGGTGTAGCTGACACCCTGGACCACCTTCACCTGGCTCAGCTGCCACCTGAGTCCCAGCCAGGCCTCTCACCTGAGGGGAAGGGGTCCCTCACCCACCCTTCTTATCTTTGCCCACCTGGAACCAAAGTAGGCTGCCTGAAGACAACAGTGATGTCAGCCATCACCATCACATTAAGACGCTATCACTTTTAAATGCTATGTACCAGAGACTATGCCAAACCCCACAAGGTAAAGTATAACTCACCCCATTTTACACACCAGATAAGAGCCTTGATTAAGCAATTAGCCGAAGACTACCAAGGACTTTTCCCTTTCAATGTCTGGCAGAGCAGGGATATAATAAACCCAGGCTGAGTGATTCTTAAGCTCTTGTGCTCAATCATTGAACCCATTGCCACCACTGACTCTCAGATGTGACCTCGATGGTGATATTGACACATGAGGCTGCAGCATCTCCTCCTCTCTCCCCAACTGCTAAGAAAGGTCTCCCCTCACCTGTCACTGTTAGGCCTTTATTACCAGGATCAGAATAATGTATAGGGGAGAGGGAGCAGCGAGGACAGAAGAAACCAGAAAGGCCAGTTGGATTTATAATAGTGAAAAGTGAGAGGAAAAAAATAGTCACAGAGAACAGAAAAGAGCAAGGAATACAAGTCTGTATAGGGTGAGTCTGTGACAAAATGTTGAGATGACTAACAAATGTGTTAATTGCTCAGTGGTGTCTGACTTTTTCGACCCCAGGCTGCTCTGCCCATGGGATTCTCTAGGCAAGAATATTGGAGTGGGTTGCCATTCCCTTCTCCAGGGGAATCTTCTCAACCAGCGATCTAACCTGGGTCTCTCGCATTGCAAATAGATTCTTTAACAAATGGGGATAATACATACCTTGGGAGCAGCTGTCTACACCACATTTTGATTTTCTTCTTTTTTTCTGACACTGATTGTCATTGTGGTGTCTTACTATGTGTCTTCATTGTCTCTTCCCTGAAAAAAAAAGTTTTCCAAGGATGCTTTTCCCTACTATTAAATAGACCTCTGTTGAATGAATTTATGGTTACCAGGGTAGTGGAGGAGGATGTGGGGAAAAGATAGGGAGTTTGAGATCAACATGTACACACCGCCATAATTAAAACAGATAACCATCTGGCCCTACATATAGCACAGGAAACTCTGCTCAAAGTTATGTGGCAGCCTGGATGGGTAGGGAGTTTGGGAGAGAATGGATACATGTGTATCTACGGCTAAGTCCCTTTGCTGTGGACTTGAAACTATCACAACATTGCTAATCGGCTACATGCCAATATAAAATTAAAAGTTAAACAAACAAAACAAAGACCTCTGTTTATAGATCTTACTATTAAAGAGATTCTGAAGTCCTATCCAGAGGCTCCCAGAACCCATCAGATGTAGTCAAGTCAACCTCTATCCTCAAAACAGGCTCAAGCTGAGACAGCAGACAGTGTTCTTTCATGTTTTAAGATGATTTAATGCATTAAGGACAAGACTCTTGAAGGGTGTCATTTTATGGTTTTAATTTTCATGGTCAAATGTGCATAGCACATAGTATTAATCAGAGCAGTAATAACATTCATAATAATATCAAGTTCAGTTCAGTCGTTCAGTCGTGCCTGACTCTTTGCAACCCCATGGACTGCAGCATGCCAGGCTTCCCTATCCATCACCAACTCCTGGAGTTTACTCAAACTCATGCCCATTGAGTCAGTGATGCCATCCAACCATCTCATCTTTCTCCTTCTCCCTTTCTCCTCCTGCCTTCAATCTTTCCCAGCATCAGGGTCTTTTCAAATGAGTCAGCTTTTCGCATCAGGTGGCCAAGGTACTGGAGTTTCAGCTTCAACATCAGTCCTTTCAATGAACACCCAAGACTGGTCTCCTTTAGAATGGACTGGTTGGATCTCCTTGCAGTCCAAGGGACTCTCAAGAGTCTTCTCCAACATCACATTTCAAAAGCATCAATTCTTCGGTGCTCAGCTTTCTTTATAGTCCAACTCTCACATCCATACATGGCCACTGGAAAAACTGTAGCCTTGACTAGATGGACCTTTGTTGGCAAAGTAATGTCTCTGCTTTTTAATATGCTGTCTAGGTTAAGTGAAAGTGAAGTCGCTCAGCTGTGTCCGACTTTTAGCGACCCCATGGACTGCAACCACCCAGGCTCCTCCATCCATGGGATTTTCCAGGCAAGAGTACTGGAGTGGGGTGTCGTTGCCTTCTCCAGCTGTCTAGGTTAGTCATAACTAAATAATAGCAAGAAAGAAAGTGAAGTCGCTCAGTCATGCCCGACTCTTTGTGACCCCATGGACAGTAGCCTGCACCAAGCTCCTCCGTCCATGGGATTTTCTAGGCAAGAGTGCTGGAGTGGGTTGCCATTTCCTTCTCCAGGGAATCTTCTTGACCCAAGGATTGAACCCAGGTCTCCCACATTGTGGACAGATGCTTTACCATCTGAGCCACCGGGAAGTAATATCAAGAGCCCTCAGTAAAAGCTAGCACCAGATGTCACATACCCTATGCCAGGAACTATAATGTGAATCATCACATTCGATCAAAATAGTCCTAGGTAAGCACTACACTTATCCTCATTTTACAGACAAAGAAAATGAGGCTGATTGAAAGATCCAGTTCCGCACAGCGACCCAGCTGTGGAGCATTCGAAGGGGAACTTGAATCCAGGCCTGTCTATGGTCAGCTATCCAGATTAAGAATTATGAATAATCCTATCCCCCAAAGAGAAAGCTGGCTGGAGCAGTTCCCAGGGTTGCACCTTGGCAACTCAATCCAGCATCCATGACAGATCAGGGCTGTGTTTCTGGATGGCGTGATTAGAAGGCAACCCCATCAGCTCTTTGCTCAGGAGCTCTTAACTCATGTGACTGGACTTCCCTTTTCCTCTCAAGGGACTTTGCACTTGAACAACTGTACCCAGACCCCCACTACTGGTGTGGATTCCTTCTCCACCCCACATCCAGGAGGCAAGTTTCCCCCGTACCTTCACCTCTTCAGCAGGATGCACTGAAACTAGCAAAGAACACCCTGGGTTCAAACAGCTTAAAAACAGAAGAAACAGAAGCTCAGAAATACAACTTCAGTTTCTTTGCATTGTGATACCAAAGTGTTTATTGTTCTCCTATTGGAACTCAAGAGTGTCTTTGTCCTTTTAAAAACAACGGAAGTACAGTGATTAGGTCTAATAAAGCAGCAATATAGTTAAAACAATGCACGTTTACAGTAAAGAGTTCAGGACAAATACCTATCACAGTACTAATAATTGTTTGAAAAAGAATAGAAACAAAATACAGGAAAGGATTCATTTAGTAAAATGTGTAGACTCGGGGAAAAGAATGTCTAGAGAAAAAGAAAATATTTAGATGGGAGATTTTGGACATTCTGAAAGAGACATCTGGCTACTTCAAAGGATTTCAAAGGTCAAAAGCATAGGTTCTTATAATACCTAATTCTCTCTCTCTCTTATATATATATATAGTTTATATATATATAGTTATATATATATATATATATATATATAACTTAATGTATATATTAAGTTTTCTTTCTTTCTTTCTCTTGGCCAAGCCACAAAGCTTGCAGGATCTTAGTTTCCCGACCAGGGACTGAACCCACACCCTCGGCAGTGGAAGCATGGGGCCCTAACCACTGGACTGCCAGGGAATTCCCTCTATGTTTTAAAGAGGAAAAAAGTCTTCCTTTTCTCTGATACAGATTTGTCGCCAGCCCTGACTCTTATCAGTGGCACTAGTGATGATCTTATCAATGCACTGTGTGACTCACATACCAAGTGACATGAGGCGGAAGTCTGAGTACAGGTGCTTGACGAGCAATTATCTGAGCTACCCCTGTGCCTGTGTGAGCCGCACCCCAGGAAGGGAGACAGCAGTGACAGGTGAAGGGCTGGAGCTTGCAGGGTCCCCCCACCAGCACCTTGTGACCCCATGGGTTCCAAACAGTGTGACTGCCATCTGGGGAAAAAGGATAAGTGCATTTCATGGAGGAGAGTGGAAAAGAAGAGGGACACAGTTAGTGCCCCCTAGCGTCGGGAAAACAGTGCTTTTTAAGAAAAAGAAAGCAAGTCCTGATTTGCGTGTCTGCCAACTGCCGTGGTGTCCTCCCACCGTCGGCAATTTAAGCTACAAATGATTTAATAACTGGCATGGAAAATTCATGACTATTTACCATCAGCTTCCACGAGCTGGTGCGAGCCAGCTCCAGCACACACTGGGCTGGACAGTGCGACTAACCATTTATATGCCCAGATGGTGGCCTGTTCAACTCACCTGCACAAGCATGCGCTGTTCTGGTCTGTGCTTGTGATGTTTTAAATATTCTGAAGGTTACTTACTGAAAACTAGCAGAGTATCCATGAAGCTCAGAAAGAGTTCCTCTTAAACATAATCCTTGCTTAAAAGCCACCAGAAAGCATGGGGTGGAAAGCCATTTGATCAGTCTAAATTTAAATTCAGAAATCATCACACAGCTGAATTCTTGGAACTACACTAAATTTTCTGATAACTCTTTCCTCTATGAATTTTTAAAGAGTAAAAGAAAAAAAATCCCCCATGATTTTTCTGGAACAATTTAGAAAAATGTAAAAACCAGAGCATATTCTTAATAAATATTTAATGCATTTTCAAAGTAGATAAGAAATGGAAGGGAACATACCTGTTCATCCCTTATTCTGTATGTTCAGCTAATCTCACTAACGGAACTGGGCCTTCTCAGACTCAAAGTGCTGGAGAAAGTGGAAGGGTTTCTTGACACACAGAGTGGGCTCCCTTGCAGAGTGGAGTGCCAGGGAGATGGGACACCCAGGGAAAGAGGAACCAGAGAGGGGAGCAGGGCATCACCTTACAGCATCTGCCTGCCTGTGTCCTGCCTACACAGTCACCATGATCTGATCCAGAGTTTTCCGTGCAAGGTTGGGCACCGTGGCATCTTCGCTGGGGTATCCCACAGGGAGCAGCATCAGGAGCTTTTCATTGGTGGGGCGGTTCAGAAGCACTCTCAGACGGGGGCCACAGTTGAGAGGCGTGGTGGTGACAGTCACCAGTCCAGCATTCTAAAACAGGAGAGAAAAAGAAAATACATTTTAAAGTCAGCAGGCAAAATCCAAGTTCTGCTTGTAGCATGGGCATGTTCTAGTTCCTGTAAGACTGTTTGTCCCATAGTTGGGCAGAAAAGAAGCTACCAACTTGGGCAATGGTGTCTTGAATTTTTCCTACCCTCCTCAACCTCCCCAGACCCCATCTCTGAACCAAACCGTGTGAAGCTTCTCAGAGAATAAAGGACCAGTCTTATTTTTCACTGGTGCTTAAAAAATGGGAATGGTTGTTTCATGGAAAGAAGTCTGAGGTATCTAATCATATCAAGACAACATATTATATGTCAGCATACCTAGACAGCATATTAAAAAGCAGAGACATTACTTTGCCAACAAAGGTCTGTCTAGTCAACGCTTTTTTTTTTTCCCAGTGGTCATGTATGGATGTGAGAGTTGGAGTATAAAGAAAGCTGAGCACCAAAGAATTGATGCTTTTGAACTGTGGTGTTGGAGAAGACTCTTGAGAGTCCCTTGGACTGTAGGGAGTTCCAATCAGTCCATCCTAAAGGAAATCAGTTCTGAATATTCATTGGAAGGACTGATGTTGAAGCTGAAATTCCAATACTCTGGCCACCTGATGCGAAGAACTGACTCATTTGAAAAGACCCTAATGTTGGGAAAGATTGAAGGCGGGAGGAGAAGGGGACGACAAAGGATATGATGGTTGGATGGCATCATCGACGTGATGGACATGAGTTTGAGCAAGCTCTGGAAGTTGGTGATGGACAGGGAAGCCTGGCGTGCTGCAGTCCATGGGGTCACAAAGAGTAGGACACGATTGAGTGACTGAACTGACTCATACCAAAGAAATGGAATAACCAAAGGCAGTTCCTGTGATTATACAACCAACCAGTGGAAGCAGAGCATCACCCCAGCTGGGAATACTTGACGTCCAGTGACAGAGGACTCAGTGGCCAAGAAGTACATTAAGAGGTCGAGGAAATATTCCACCAACCTCTGCCCAGTCCCCCTGAATAATAAACATTCAATAAAAATCATGTAGCTTCAAGACACTTTTCGAGTTGGCTCTCTCTATCCTCCCCCTGATTTTCCCGTTAGATGGTCCTTCTGGGCCAGAAGGAAGTTCTGGAATTGTCTTTGGGAATCAAGCATACCTACAGTCTCTGAACAATCTGTTCAGACAGGGGCTCCTGGAAGATCCTTTCCTTTCGCACAAATCACAACACCCACACAAAACCTACACTCAGTTACACGTTCAAGAACGCTAAAAGGGAGTTCCAATCAGTCCATCCTAAAGGAAATCAGTTCTGAATATTCATTGGAAGGACTGATGTTGAAGCTGAAATTCCAATACTCTGGCCACCTGATGCGAAGAACTGACTCATTTGAAAAGACCCTAATGTTGGGAAAGATTGAAGGCGGGAGGAGAAGGGGACGACAAAGGATATGATGGTTGGATGGCATCATCGACGTGATGGACATGAGTTTGAGCAAGCTCTGGAAGTTGGTGATGGACAGGGAAGCCTGGCGTGCTGCAGTCCATGGGGTCACAAAGAGTAGGACACGATTGAGTGACTGAACTGACTCATACCAAAGAAATGGAATAACCAAAGGCAGTTCCTGTGATTATACAACCAACCAGTGGAAGCAGAGCATCACCCCAGCTGGGAATACTTGACGTCCAGTGACAGAGGACTCAGTGGCCAAGAAGTACATTAAGAGGTCGAGGAAATATTCCACCAACCTCTGCCCAGTCCCCTTGAATAATAAACATTCAATAAAAATCATGTAGCTTCAAGACACTTTTCGAGTTGGCTCTCTCTATCCTCCCCCTGATTTTCCCGTTAGATGGTCCTTCTGGGCCAGAAGGAAGTTCTGGAATTGTC
This sequence comes from Aepyceros melampus, assembly GCA_006408695.1. NCBI lineage: Eukaryota > Metazoa > Chordata > Mammalia > Artiodactyla > Bovidae > Aepyceros > Aepyceros melampus. The sequence goes on along the minus strand of SJXQ01005515.1, from coordinate 464,588 downwards.
TTTGGGAATCAAGCATACCTACAGTCTCTGAACAATCTGTTCAGACAGGGGCTCCTGGAAGATCCTTTCCTTTCGCACAAATCACAACACCCACACAAAACCTACACTCAGTTACACGTTCAAGAACGCTAAAGGAGAACACGGATCTCCTGCATTGCAGGGAGACGCTTTACCATCTGAGCCACCAGGGAAGCCCTTTAAAGAACGCTGCTGCTACTGCTAAGTCGCTTCAGTCGTGTCCGACTCTGTGCGACCCCCGTCCCCGGGATTCTCCAGGCAAGAACACTGGCGTGGTTTGCCATTAAAGAACGCTAGAGGGCAGCAAATTCCCATGGTAAAGTGGAGAAGTTTGCCTAGTCAAACGCGCAGAAGCTGCGCTTGAAGCCAGCACAAGGCGAAACTGCTTCTTCCGGGACCCTCCCTATGTAGGAGAGCAGCGGTCCTTGCGGTTTGACCTTTGTGACGTTTATACAACACCTCCTTTATTTGTTTCAGAATCAGGAGGGAGACAGGACGCCAGCTACTTTCAAGTCATCTAAAGTGTTTTTTATGTTTTTTTAAAATATTTTATTTTTTATGTTTTTTTTTTCCCTCTTATGCTACCGTGACTATTTTGCAGGTTTTCAACAAGCACGTTTTCCTTTGAGATAATGAAGAAGCAACGCTAGAGGGCAGCAAATTCCCATGGTAAAGTGGAGAAGTTTGCCTAGTCAAACGCGCAGAAGCTGCGCTTGAAGCCAGCACAAGGCGAAACTGCTTCTTCCGGGACCCTCCCTATGTAGGAGAGCAGCGGTCCTTGCGGTTTGACCTTTGTGACGTTTATACAACACCTCCTTTATTTGTTTCAGAATCAGGAGGGAGACAGGACGCCAGCTACTTTCAAGTCATCTAAAGTGTTTTTTATGTTTTTTTAAAATATTTTATTTTTTATGTTTTTTTTTTCCCTCTTATGCTACCGTGACTATTTTGCAGGTTTTCAACAAGCACGTTTTCCTTTGAGATAATGAAGAAGCACATAGGTTTTTGCAATCGACTGTCCCTTGAACCCTTGAAGGTTGGCTCATTCGCTCTTCTAATACTATTTGCTTTGTTTATTTCTCTTGTTTACCATCACTCTCCACCCTTTCCCAGGACCGCAGTCCCCACTAGAGTATACTGTTCACACATGGAGGCAACTGTTCTGGTGCCTCCTGGAATCTGCCACATAAGAGGAGCTCAGAAAATATCTGGTATGTGAATGACTTGAATCTTGTGAAATCCTGCTCTATTTCATGCTTAGTGTTACTGTAGCTCCTATATAGGTGGAATTTTTTTTTTTAAGCACATGAACATGTTTCTTTCTTTTTTTTTTTTCATCATGGACATGTTTCTGATGCAATATGTAAACAACTTCTCAGGATAGAAGCTCCATAAGAGAGTCCCCCTTATGGCTTTTTAATCATCCCACTGGCTCAGACAACAGTGAACACAGCTGAGAAGCCAGGTCCTGCAACTTTCAGATTCCAAAACTCCTCATGTGTGTTTACCAAAACCCTTAAAGTTTCATGTCTTTACAGAAGAAGGCAAACACAATGACCATTTTGACCCTTAACTGATGTTATAAGAAACTTCCAGGAAGGATTCCGGATTGTTTGAACCATCATACTCACCAGCCCAGCTTTCTAGAGGTAGTTTATATATCAGAGTAACTTGCCTTAGGATTTCAACTTTAGATAAAACTCTACTAGTCCCTGAACTAGAAACTCAGATGAAATTTGCAAATAAAACCACAGTCTGCCCCACGTATCATGTCTTTCTCTTGGACAGAGAGAGAGGGCGGCATACCTGTAGGGCAGCTAGGAGGATGCCACAAGCGATGGAAACACTGATCTCATTGTAGTAGTGAATCTTTTTCTTGCCATTTGTGGCAAATCCGTGGACTTGCTTGAAAATGAGAATCAAAACAGGGGCAGTGTCCAAGTACTCTTTAATCCAATTGGTCCTAAAGGCGAGAAAAAGATATTCAGAAGAATATTTTCTCTTAATGGTTTTTTTGTTCCCCTTTTACCACCTTACATGAAAAATAAAAACATTTACTCATCTTTTATGGTTAAATTGAAAAAGACCAGGGTTATTTTTTGTCATATTCATCTTTTTCTAGCCAAAGTCAATAAACATATACTCATAAAAAGTCACATGTGAAATGCTGAAAAGACACAAAGATGGATCTTATAACCCAGAGGGTAATAAGTCACGTTTAGTAAAAGAAAAACTTGGTAAATTTTATGAAAGAAAAGCCAAATGCCTTAGGAGCTCAAAAATGAAAGGCTAATTTTAAATAAGAAGGTTGTCAGAATGTATGCAAGATTTCTCTTGAGGAGGGACGCTGAAGACCAAGTGGAGAAAGGGTATTGGGGAGGGCACCCTAGTGAAGAGATGAGCAAAGGGCAGAGTCGGAAGGAAAATCGTTGGCCCGCCAGGGATTTCAGAAGTCTGATAGGCTGGAGGATGGTGTGCGTGGTAGAGCATGTGTTTGGAGGGTTGGCAGTTTTCATACAGATTTTGCACAGGGCTTTGCTCAGCAGGGCCTGAAAAGTTACCACGTTTCTGAGCAGAAGCATCATGTGATCAGATCTGTTTCAGAAAGGCCAGGTTGGTGAGAACCAGCTCCGGGGAGACCAGAGAGGAGAAGATGGCCATGGCCCAGGAGAATCTGGGAACTGTGACGGCTGGAGCTGACAGATATGATACAAGAGTGCAAAGAGAGAAGGAAACGATGACAGTGAGGTTGAAGCAAGTCTCCAGATGGTGATGCTCTTAGCCTAGTTATGGAGAAAAGGAAGGAAACCTTTGTGGCAGAGGGACATAACTCATGAGAGGTATAAATGTTGAGTTTCCATTTTTATTTTCCAGCTAGGAGCATGTCTTTCATTACCCTGCCCATACATTTTGACAAATGCTTCATTCTAGCACAGGTATTCAAAGGAAAGACCCTCATACAACGCTATGTATTCAAATTTTCCCTTAGGGTATATAATGTCATCAGTAAACAAGAGACAGTAATTGTTCATTTCATTTTTAACCTAGGAAGTATAATACTTCCTTGTTTAAAATACACTAAACTTGCATGTATATTTTTGACAGTTTCTTTTACCCTACTTACTTCTGTAGATTAATTGTTCAAAGCTACTTCACCATACGTCAACCAGCTTACTCAGATTTGACTAGGATCAATTCTTTTCCTCTTTGGAAGGAGGGAGAATGTTAATAGTTTACCAGAACACTCTGGAGTCAACTAGCTTTGCCATGTTAGGTAAGCCTCTTCCTTTCTCACAGCTCATCTTCCTCATGTGTAAAATGTACTCACCTCAAAAGATTCTGTGACAGTAAAATCAGTCCAAATAGATCAGGTGCTTAGATTAGTACTCAGGGCATAGTGCCATAGCTATCACATAGCATGTGATAGCTAGTGTTATTGTCACAACTATATTTTATTTTACAGTGAATAATTCAAAACAATTTTAAAATATAAGGTGAAGAATAAGTAATTTACTAGTTTCAGAGGCAGGGTAGTAATTTTTTACAATTTTTATACTTATTTTCCAGGGCATACATTGGTGACTAGTATTTTGATGTGTTCAATTTTATAGGAATATGTTATGATATATTGAACTAACACAGATTGCGACATGCTGAGGCCTGTTAAGAAAGGACAAGTAACACCTTTTGCCTGGGCGGAGGGCCTCATGCCAGCAGCAGGAGAACAAAGATTAACAGATAAGTTGGACCAGATTGTGTATTATAGGCTTTAATGACAGCTCTGAGTTTCAGAGCTGACCTAAATTAGATATCAGGAGGTGAGTGAGGTGAGTGTTCATTTCAATGCAATTTAGCAAACATTTATTCAGTTACCTACTATGCATTATCACTGTGCTAAGTGATACAAGGCTGGGCCCTAGAGTTTTTATAAACATATCTGTGTGTACATATTGTCTGCAGAGAAAGTCTGTAATGCTCATTGGATTCTCATGAGTACAACAGAGGTTTCTAAAATATGGACTAGAAAATGAGAAGAAAATTAAGCCAGCAATTAAAGTACTGTGTGCTGTGCTTAGTCACTCAGTCACGTCCGACTCTGTGACCCCATGGACTGTAGTCCACCAGTTTCCTCTGCCCACGAGGATTCTCCAGGCAAGAATGCTGAAGTGGGTTACCATGCTCTCCTCCGGGGGATCGTCTCAATCCAGGGATCAAGCCAGGGCTCCCTGCATTGCAGGTGGATTCTTTACCAGCTGAGCCACCAGGGAAGCCCAAGAATACTGGAGTGGGTAGCCTATCCCTTCTCCAGGGGATCCTCCTAACTCAGGAATTGAACCAGGGTTTCCTGCATTGCAAGCGGATTCTTTACCAGCTGAGCTACTAGGGAAGCCCAAAATCCTGTGTGGTAATGGCTATTTCAGATGCATGGAAGATGTGTATAAAGTACTTTGCGCATAGAGACAAGGGAGCAGCCGATTCTGCCTTCACTGGGGAGAGACGGGGCTGGCAGTGTGTTGTAGGTACTACACACACACAGAGCGAACGTCTCTCTAAGAGGGACAGGCTCAACTGGACTTTACCTGTCTGTGTTTTCTCATGAATGTGCCATAAGATTTACGTATTTATTATTAATACCCTGCACTTATTCCAGACACAACCATAAGTTACAGTGTCAATAGACATCCATTTTGATAGGGTTTAAATAATATCTCAGGGGAAAAAAACATGTCCTCTGAGGCCAAAGAAATGAAAAGAGCAGGACTAAGAGGCCAGCCTTCTCATCACCCAGCCTTGTCTACCAGAGGAGAAACCTGCTTTACCCCACAAGACGGCGAGCCCACTGCCTTTCCTCAGGCTTCTGCCACACTGGGTGTTGGATGGCTGGTGCTGAAAGTGTCCACTAAAGGCCCACAGATGACAGCCTGGGGCATAAGAACTTCTACCTTCTACATGCCAAGGGCTGGAGTTGGCACCCTAGCTGAGAAGAGTTCAGAGGGGAAACGAAACGCCTGTGAGGAGTGCAGTGTTTGCAAAGGGGACCCTGTGACCCTGTGTTCTAAATAATGAGGCTGAGGAGGGCTTCCCTTGTGGCTCAGCTGGTAAAGTGCATGTCTGCAGTGTGGGGGACCTGGGTTCGATCCCTGGGTTGGGAAGATCCCCTGGAGAAGGGAAAGGCTACTCACTCCAGTATTCTGGTCTGAAGAATTCCATGGATTGTATAGTCCATGAGGTCACAAAGAGTCAGACACAACTGAGCCACTTTCACTTTCACTTTCTCTGCAACAAGCGAAGCCATGTGCCTCAACTAGAGAAAGCTCATTGCTGCAACAAAGACGCAGTGCAGCTGAAAAGATAAAAAACAAACTAAAAAAATATTTAATTAAAAAAAATAGCAAGGCCTAGTCTGAAAAAATGGAGTGTTTTTAACTATGAAAATGACTGAGAAATTACTGAATTCATCCTAGATATAATGTAGGATGACTGGTCCTCAACGGGGAAAAATGGGCTCAACAAGGCATAGTTAGTTGCAGGTTCTAGAAAAAAATGAAACTTCACATGTGTCTACTCTAATACATTGAAGCCTCATGGTAAAGCCAGTTACACTGAATTTCAATCCACCCTGGAGTTAAGAAAGCCTGCAAAGTTACTAATGCTTAATGGATATTAAACCTGCCTAAATTTGTACTTTTATTGAGCATGTATTAAAACTAAAGTCTGCTTAGCAAGATCATATGGAAGATATGATCATTATAGCAAGATGTCATTTACTTCATTCAAGATCCGAGAATTTCACAGTCTTATGTTCCAGAAAAGTACATCCTCAAAGTTTTGTTTGCCAATAATTATTTAGGTCAGAGCCTGTTTGTTTACCAGACTTACTATGTGTCATTGCTGTTCTGCATACTTACAAACACATTCAAATTTCATAATGAAATAGATAGACTTATTCCCATTTTGCAGATGAGGAAACTGAGGCACAGAGAAGCTAATAAATAGTAGATCTCATATTTGAACCCAAGCACTCTGGCTTCTAAGGCCCTACTCTTGGCCTCTATCTTATTTAATTCTGATACCAAGTTTTTAACATTATTTGGGGTGAAAAAAATAGAAGCTTAATATGATGGTTAAGTTAAGGTGCCAACCTGACTGGGACACAAGGAACCCAGATAGTTGGTTAAGCATTATTCTGGGTGTGTCGAAAGGATGTTTCTGGATGAGATTAACATGTGAATTGGCAGACTGAGTAAAGCCAATTAACCTTCCCCGTGTGGGTGGCCTGGTCTAATCTGTTGAAGCCCTGAGTAGAAAAAACACAGGTGGAGTAGGGATAATTTTCTCCTTCTGCTTATCTTTGAGGACATCAGTCTTCTCCTGCCCTTGGACTCAGACTTGGACTGGAACATACACCATCAGTTCCCCTGATTCCCAGGCCTTTGGACTCAAACTAGAACAGCAGCATTAGCTTTGCTGGGCCTCCTGCTTGCTGAGTGCAGATCTTGGGATTTCTCAGCCTTTATAATCACTTAAGCCAGTTATAGTAAGTTGGCTCAAGTAATTATGAGCCAATTATGAATAGTAAATAAATTGTCTACTATAATAAATAATATGCTAAAATGTGCTTAATCTCTGTCTTGTCCAACTGTTTGTGACCTCATGGACTGTAGTCTGCCAGACTCCTCTGTCCATGGGGATTCTTAGGCAAGGATACTGGATTGGGTTCCCATGCCCTCCTCCAGGGGATCTTCCCAACCCAGGGATCAAACAGTGTCAAAAGGATGTTTCTGGATGAGATTAACATGTGAATTGGCAGACTGAGTAAAGCCAATTAACCTTCCCAGTGTGGGTGGCCTGGTCTAATCTGTTGAAGCCCTGAGTAGAAAAAACACAGGTGGAATAGGGATAATTTTCTCCTTCTGCTTATCTTTGAGGACATCAGTCTTCTCCTGCCCTTGGACTCAGACTTGGACTGGAACATACACCATCAGTTCCCCTGATTCCCAGGCCTTTGGACTCAAACTAGAACAGCAGCATTAGCTCTGCTGGGCCTCCTGCTTGCTGAGTGCAGGTCTTGGGATTTCTCAGCCTTTATAATCACTTAAGCCAGTTATGGTAAGTTGGCTCAAGTAATTATGAGCCAATTATGAATAGTAAATAAATTGTCTACTATATAAATAATATGCTAAAATGTGCTTAATCTCTCAGTCTTGTCCAACTCTTTGTGACCTCATGGACTGTAGTCTGCCAGACTCCTCTGTCCATGGGGATTCTCTAGGCAAGGATACTGGAGTGGGTTCCCATGCCCTCCTCCAGGGGATCTTCCCAACCCAGGGATCAAACCTAGGTTTCCTACATGGGAGATGGATTCTTTACCAACTGAGCCACCAAGGAAACCCAAGAACACTGGAGTGGGTAGCCCATCCCTTCTCCAAGGGAACTTCCTGACCCAGGAATTGAACCAGGGTCTCCTGCATTGTAGATGGATTCTTTACCAGCTGAGCTACCAGGAAAGCTCTATAATAAATAATACTATCTATTATATATATTAATATAATAAATCTCTTTCTCTCTGTGTTTCTATTTCTCTCTGTCTTTGTCTCTCTCTCCATTAATTCTGTTTCTCTGGAGAATCCAGACTCAGGCACTTAGAGACTGCAAGCAAACGCCCAAGGTCTTGCACTTGGAAAAACCAGAGCTGAGACATGAAGTGAGATGCGATCCCTGCTGGCATCTCTAACACCGACCCAACATGCGTGCTCAGAGCAACACAGACATGAGGCCTGGCTGCACTTCCATTATTTCTCCCACCGTTAAAATGAAACTTTTTAACACCTAAAACAAACCAGGAAATTGAATCTTAGTTATCTCATTTTAAGAAGCCAGACCAAGCATGCCTGACTCTCCCCACTTTTGTACCTGAATTTCTTCAGGTCTGTGACCCATCGAGGTCCCATCCTCTTCAGGTAGTTTATTTCCTCTTCCTCCTCAATGATCTCCCGAATCTTATGCTTCACGTCTGGGTCCTTCACAACCACAAATGTCCAGGGCTCTGTGTGGGCCCCACTTGGGGCTGTTCCTATCACACATTCAATTAACATCAGAAATTAAAACTGCAGGAAAATGCGAGACTGTTAGCTAAGAATTTCTATAACTCATATTTGCTCGAGATAATGTTAGCTCACCTAGGACACAAGTGCCCAGCAGTAGCCTCTGGGGTCCTGCTGACATCCTGTTTTGTTCTGCCTCGCTGTCAGGGTCTTACTAACTGAGATCAAGGCCAGTAGTTCCTGGACTATGGGAGTTTATCACTGCTTCTCTAGTAATGTGAGAGAAGACATCCCTCGAAAATCACACTGTGACCAGTAAGGAAACTCAGAGGGGAAGCTCTGTCAGGCAAAATCCTCCCAAATCCATTATTTGTTTTGGTAAATATTTGTTTTGGTATTCTTGAAAAAAGTGTCAAGTCATGAAGGTTATTGGAACTCGAAAAATTTTAATGGCAAAAAGCATTTAAAATGTTTAAATGGTAAAAAGCACTCTCCAGGGCTTCCCTGGTGGCTCAGTGGATAAGAATCCTGCTAGCATTGCAGACAACATGGGTTTGATCCCTGATCCAGGAAGATCACACATGTGAAGAAGCAACTAAACCCATGTGCCACAACTATGGAGCCTGTGCTTGAGAGCCCAGGAACTGCAACTACTGAGCACATGCGCCACAGGAGAAGCCACCTCAACAAGAAGCCTGGGCATCACAACTAGAGAAAAGCACACACAGCAACGAAGACCCAGCACAGCCACCAAATAAGTTAATAGATTTTTAAAAAAGCACTCTCTGAAAGGCAACTGAACTATAAGTTGTTTAGTGCCTATACCACAGTTCTGAGGGTGGGCGTGTGGTCCTATGTGGATACATGAAAACTTCATGGCCCTGGGCGCTTGGACACATAGCAGTGTGTCTTTCAGCTCTCACAGGCTTTGGGAAAACTCAGACCACGCTTGGATCAGTCCTGGTATTCCTGACAAAGCTTCATAGTGCATCGTGGACTCAAGGAGCTTCAATTCTCCTTAAGATTTCAGCTAAGGAGCGAGTCAGGTTCTGGTCTGGATGTCACCACTCTCTCCTAGAAATTGCTCAGTTTCTAGAAGCAGACCACGGTGTGGGATATTTCAGAAGTATTTTTTTTCTTCTTAGTGAGTAATTCAATGGCATAAACAATCAAGGCCAGTAGTTCCTGGACTATGGGAGTTTATCACTGCTTCTCTAGTTATGTGAAAGAAGACATCCCTTAAAAATTGCACCGTGACCAGTAAGGAAACTCAGGGGAAGCTCTGTCAGGCAAAATCCTCCCAAATCCATTATTTGTTTTGGTAAATATTTGTTTTGGTATTCTTGAAAAAAGTGTCAAGTCATGAAGGTTATTGGAACTTGAAAAATTTTAATGGCAAAAAGCATTTAAAATGTGTAAATGGTAAAAAGCACTTTCCAGGGCTTCCCTGGTGGCTCAGTGGATAAGAATCCTGCTAGCATTGCAGACGACATGGGTTTGATCCCCGATCCAGGAAGATCCCACATGTGAAGAAGCAACTAAACCCATGTGCCACAACTATGGAGCCTGCGCTCGAGAGCCCAGGAACTGCAACTACTGAGCACATGTGCCACAAGTACCGGAGCCCCGTGCCTGGAGCCTGTGCGCCACAGGAGAAGCCACCGCAACAAGAAGCCTGGGCATCGCAACTAGAGAAAAGCACACACAGCAACGAAGACTCAGCACAGCCACTAAATAAGTTAACAGAACACTCTCCAGGGCTTCCCTGGTGGCTCAGTGGATAAGAATCCTGCTAGCATTGCAGACAACATGGGTTTGATCCCTGATCCAGGAAGATCACACATGTGAAGAAGCAACTAAACCCATGTGCCACAACTATGGAGCCTGTGCTTGAGAGCCCAGGAACTGCAACTACTGAGCACATGCGCCACAGGAGAAGCCACCTCAACAAGAAGCCTGGGCATCACAACTAGAGAAAAGCACACACAGCAACGAAGACCCAGCACAGCCACCAAATAAGTTAATAGATTTTTAAAAAAGCACTCTCTGAAAGGCAACTGAACTATAAGTTGTTTAGTGCCTATACCACAGTTCTGAGGGTGGGCGTGTGGTCCTATGTGGATACATGAAAACTTCATGGCCCTGGGCGCTTGGACACATAGCAGTGTGTCTTTCAGCTCTCACAGGCTTTGGGAAAACTCAGACCACACTTGGATCAGTCCTGGTATTCCTGACAAAGCTTCACAGTGCATCGTGGACTCAAGGAGCTTCAATTCTCCTTAAGATTTCAGCTAAGGAGCGAGCCAGGTTCTGGTCTGGATGTCACCACTCTCTCCTAGAAATTGCTCACTGTTTCTAGAAGCAGACCACGGTGTGGGATATTTCAGAAGTATTTTTTTTCTTCTTAGTGAGTAATTCAATGGCATAAACTCTATAGAAGGCTCCTGCCAGCCTTCATGAATTCACCATCGACCAGTCCCCGTGGTAGAGAGGGCATACTGAATTGTAAAATGCAAGTCAAATCAAACATAAAGCCCAAATTTCTGAACAGAGAGATTCCAGTTCACTTTGTACATGTTGTCTGTTCACTAAATATTGGTGCCATTGAACACAAGAAATAAATTGCCCACAATGTTTTCAATTATGCCAAACTTCTCTGAATGTCATGTACACACATTTTAAATACAGATATACACACAGAAGATATTTAGTAACTGCTATTAGATAGGAGGAGGCAATGGTACCCCACTCCAGTACTCTTGCCTGGAAAACCCTATGGACGGAGGAGCCTGGTGGGCTGCAGTCCATGGGGTCGCTAAGAGTTGGACACGACTGAGCGACTTCACTTTCGCTTTTCATTTTCATGCATCGGAGAAGGAAATGGCAACCCACTCCAGTGTTCTTGCCTGGAGAATCCCAGGGACGGGGGAGCCTGGTGGGCTGCCGTCTACTGGGTCGCACAGAGTCGGACACGACTGAAGCGACTTAGTAGCAGCATTAGTTAGATAAAGGACTCACCAATCTAGTACATTTGTATTCTTAACTGAAATTAAGTGTTTTATTCTTTCTTCCTTTTAATTCGGACAATGGATTTATAATGGTCATGCAATAATTTCTGAAAATTAAATGTGATTTTGTATAGGAATAAGAACCCAATCAGAGGAGACTCTCAAATAGGGACCTTTCTCTTATATCTCCTTCCCCTTGTCTGTAATTCTCATCTCTTCTTCTAGGGAAATATTTATTACTTTACATTAAAAATGGGTTTACCTTGCCTCAATTTACTTTGTGAATTCACATGAAGTTTGCTAGGTCATTGGAACAGAATATCATGGCGTGTAATACAAGAAATTTGGTCCCCAAAGGAGAAATATATAAATGTGAGTGTGTGTCTGCATGAGTGTGTGTCTGTGTGAGCGTGTGTCTGAGTGAGTGTGTGTCTGTGTGAGTGTGTGTCTGAGTGAGTGTGTGTCTGTGTGTGTGTGAGTGTGTGTCTGTGTGTGTGCATGCTCTTGCACGTATGCATGTGTTTTACGGGGAGAGGAAAGTAAGAGGATGTTTTTTCTCTTCCAAGGTGTAATAATATGTTCAGAAATGTTCATTTTTCATAAAGTTTACAATGTTGGATAATTTTAGAAGTTTGAGCTGTTGTCACATCTGCTCCCAAGAAGTCTGGAATAGTTAAAAGTTTGTAGAAAATGGAAGTCGTTAGGTCCCTAGCAGTCAGTCAACATCTGGGAAAGACTGTAACCAAGAAGGACCCTATGGGGCCTTTCTAGGATGGGCTTTTCCCATATCCTCTGCTTTGGCTCCTCTTGAAGTACCTAGATAACAGTATCTGATGCACATTTCCAGAGTTGGTTTTTTTTCCTCTGACATTACTTTATTTTTTTAGTTTATTTTTTAATTGAAGGATAATTGCTTTACAGACTTCTGTTGTTTTCTGTCAGCATGAATCAGCCATAAGTATACAAATGTCCCCTCCCTCCTGAACCTCCCTTCCATCTCCCTCCCCATCACACCCCTCTAGGTTGATACAGAGCCCCAGTTTGTGTTCCCTGAGACACAGAGCAAATTCCCATTGGCTGTGTATTTTACATATAGTAATGTAAGTTTCCATGTTACTCTCTGATGTGAAACCCCCCACCAAATGGAAGATGTTAACTATTTGACCCCATGAGCTCATAGCCCCAGGCCTCCTGGAGCCTAATGTCTGATGAAGTTAACCCATATGACACCACCCTGCAACCTCACCAACAACCAGTCAGAGACTTGTACCTGAGAGGATCGCATACCCTGCGACTCTTCTCCCTCACCTGCTGTTTAAAAATGCTTTGAACTCAGGGGGCTTTTAGGGAACGAACCACCCCTCTCCTTGCATGGCGCTTCAATAAACCTTTCTCTCTCTGCTCCAAACTCCTACATTTGGTGTGTTTGGCCTCACTGTGCATTGGGCATAGCAACTTGCACTAACAAGACTTTGCAGGTAAATCTATCACTCCAGGCATTATCTGCTGTGTTTGAACTTCAGCGTTGGTCTACTACTGTCGCTTGCGGTGGACATTCTCAAAGACCCACTGCGCGTGTACAGACCTGCTGCTTTGATGACATTGTCAATGACCTCCATTGGGACTTGCTCGTTACTTATGAATCTAACAGACCGTCTCTTATTGAGAAGTTCATAAAACTCCTGGGATCTCTTAACCATTTCCTTCTCTGGGTATCGACTGTGGGAGAATGGGATGTGTTCCACCTCTTCCTCTGACTCTTGCCATTCATCAGCCTCTGCAAATAGGAACAAGAGCAAATTAAACGATCTCTCGGTTTTGAAAGGGAATGCCTCCTCCCCGCCCCCATATGCCTCATTAGCATTAGAATTCTTTTGAGTTGACTATTTTTAGGAAACAGTAGACACAGAGAAACTCTGAAAACCAGAGTAGAAGTCACCCTTTGGTAAGTAGACGTTTACATTTATAAAGGAATTCTCCATTTGGAAGTATCTTCCTCTCTGCACCAGGAAGAGAAGGATGATTCTGGCCGTAAATCTCTGTAACAACTTTACCCTTATTTACTCTGCTTTTTCTGATAACCTCCCATAACTGACTCTGCCCAGCCCTCAACACCTTTCTTTTATCTTTATCTGAAAATGATATTTAAGGTGGTGGCTGGGGCCATTTCCCTGGCAGCTCAGCTGGTAAAAATCTGCCTGCGATGCAGGAGACCTGTATTTGATTACTGGCTAGGGAAGATTCCCTGGAGAAGGGAAGGGCAACACTCTCCAGTATTCTTGCCTGGAGAATTCCATGGACAGAGGAGCCTGGCAGGCTACAGTCCATGGGGTCACAAAGAGTTGGACATGACTGAGTGACCTTCACTTTCTTTCTAGAGCCATTTAGGCGGTTACTCAGTTTTCCTGGGTCTCTCTCATGTACACAAGAAATATACATATTGTTAAATTTCTGTTTGTTTTTCTCTTGTTAACCTATATTTATTATGAAGAAGAGATGTCTCAGCCAAAACCCTAGAAGAATAGAGGGAAAATTCTTTTTCCTCCTTTAGAGTCACAAGGTGACCACTGCTGCTGCTTAAGTTGCTTCAGTCGTGTCTGACTCTGTGCGACCCCACAGACAGCAGCCCACAAGGCTCCCCCGTCCCTGGGATTCTCCAGGCAAGAACACTGGAGTGGGTTGCCATTTCCTTCTCCAATGCGTGACAGTGAAAAGTGAAAGTGAAGTCACTCAGTCATGTCCAACTCCTAGCAACCCCATGGACTGCAGCTCACCATGCTCTTTCGTCCATGGGATTTTCCAGGCAAGAGTACTGGAGTGGGGTGCCATTGCCCTCTCCTAGGTAAAGGGAAATCAAGTTCTCAAAAATATCTATAAGGATATGAGCTCAAAAACATCATAAAAAAATGAAAAGGGTCTGAGAATCCTGACTCTGATCTTGACTGTCCTTCAAGCCCCAGATTGGTTACAAATCAAGAAAAAAAAATTTCTTTGCTTCCCCATAGATGAAAAATATAAATTTCTGTTAATGATGAACTAGCTTATTGAAGCTATCTCCCACCAGCTGAAAATCACTAAAGTGAAAGTGAAGTCGCTCAATCATGTCCAACTCTTTGCGACCCCATGGACTATAGCCTACGAGGCTTCTCCATCCCTGGGATTTTCCAGGCAAGAATACTGGTGTGGGTTGCCATTTCCTTCTCCCGGAGATCTTCCTGACCCAGGGATTGAAGCCGGGTCTCCCACATTGTAGGCAGACACTTTACCGTCTAAGCCACCAGGGAAGTCCAAAGTGTTAGTCGCTCAGCAGTGTCTGACATTTTTGTGACCTTATCAACTGTAGCCCACCAGGCTATCTGTTCATGGAATTCTCCAGGCATGAATACTGGAGTGGGTAGCCATTTCCTTCTCCAGGGGATCTTCCTGGCCCAAGGATTGAACCTGGGTCTCCTGCATTGAAGGCAGTTTCTTTATCATCTGAGCCACTAGGAATTATCAAAAATCACTAAGATCTTGAAAAAAAAAATTATTACTTTAAAACCCATTGTAAAATCATTAAATTGCTAACAGCATAGTAAGACATACCCAGGCCAAAACTTAAGGGAAATTAGGAACCTGCGAAGGTAAATAAGTGCAAAAGCTGCATTTGCCCTGTTAGTATCTGCCAATCCCTACATGTTTATTTTTATATTTTCAGGGATCAAGAGAGACAGAAATCAAAGCCCAGGCCCATATACAATGGGAAGTCTAACAAGCTGGGACCCCAAGACTACATCCTTAGAAAAAGTAAGAAATGTAAATAAGTCAGCCCCCAAGAGGTTACAGCATTTTTGTGAGTTATGTCTCAAAATTGAACTTGGAACAATGTGGTCCTGCCTGAAAATAGCCCTATCACCTAACAGAAGCAAATGCCAACATACAGATAATTTTAAGTACAATAGTCAGCAACCCACAAAGACAACCAGACATACATAAAACCAAAACACCTTGAACAAAATACAGCAGTGCAGATTTTTAAAAATAGAATCAGGCACCTGAAGTCTCCAAATATGGAATTGTCAGACTCAAAAGATAGAAAAACTTTGATGGCTAGGTTTAGAAGGAAAAATAGACAAGCATTTATAAATCTGTAGGGTATAGGAAAAAATGAAAAGTTACATGGAAAATAGTTTAAAAGAGAGATTTTAGAACTGAAAAATAAAATAATAGAACCAAGAACTTGGTGGATGAGTTTAACAGCAGGTTAGACATACCTAAAGAAAGAGTTAATGAACTGAAGATAACTCAGAAGAAAATACCATGAATAGAGCAAGGAAAGACGAAAAGATGGAAAACATAGAAGAAAGATCAAGAAAAATAAAGCAGAATGAGAATGTCTATTATATGTCTGATGATAGTCACAGCAAGAGATGGGAAAGAGAGTGTGGCAGAGGCCGTATTTGAAGGAGACTATTTGTTAAAAGGGCTTCCAGGGTGGCTCAGCAGAAAAAAAAAGCCACCTGGAATGCAGGAGACACAAGAAACTCAGGTTCAGTCCTTGGGTTTGGAAGATCCTCTGGAGGAGGGCATGGCAACGTACTCCAGTGTTCTTGCCTGGAGAATCCCATGGACAGATGCATGCATCTGATTAAAAAAAAAAACAAAAAACTGATGAAAAATGCCAAATCTACAGATTCGAGAGGCCCAGTCAATCCCAGGTAGTAAAAGAGAAGGAAATGGCAACCCACTCTAGTGTTCTTGCCTGGAGAATCCCAGGGACAGAGGAACCTGGTAGGCTGCCATCTATGGGGTCTCACAGAGAATGAAAAATGCCAAATCTACAGATTCGAGAGGCCCAGTCAATCCCAGGTAGTAAAAGAGAAGGAAATGGCAACCCACTCTAGTGTTCTTGCCTGGAGAATCCCAGGGACAGAGGAACCTGGTAGGCTGCCATCTATGGGGTCTCACAGAGTCGGACACAACTGAAGCGACTTAGCAGCAGCAGCAGCAGCATGAAAAGAGAAAAGAAGCCCACATCTTTTATGATCAAATATAAAATCTCAGAATCAGGCAGAGGGGAAAAAAAGGTTCCTTTAGGAAGAGGCCCAGATAGCTTCATAAAGGAGTTAGTTCTATCAAACACTCAAAGAACATGCATGCAGGCATGCACACTGAGTCACTTCAGTCGTGTCCGATTCTCCAGGTGCCTCTGTCCATGGGATTCTCCAGGCAAGACTACTGGAGCGGGTTGCCATGCCTTCTCCAAGGGATCTTTCCAACCCAGGGATCAAACCCTTGTCTCTTATGTCTCCTGCATTGGCAGGCAGGTTTTTGTTTTTTTGTTTTTTTTTTTTTTACCACTGGCACCAGCTGGGAAGCCTGAGTAATACTGGAGTGGGTTGCCATGCCCTCCTCCAGGGGATCTTCCCGACCTAGGGATTGAACCCTCATTTCTTAGTTTCCTGCACTGGCAAGCAGATTCTTTATCACAAAGAACAATTATTGCTAAATTTTCTCAAACTCTTACCAAGAATAGAAATAGAGGAAACATCATCCCCAACTCATTTTATGACACCCAAAACCTTGTTACCAAGTCTGACCAGGACATTACAAGAAAGAAAAGCTACAGATTCAACTTCCTCATAAATATAGATGCAAAGAGTCCTGACCAAAATATTAGTAAACAGAATTCAACAATATAAAAAAATAATGCACTTTGATCAAGTTGGGATTATCCCAGGAATGCAAGTTAACAATGTTAGCAAAACCATGTTTGTTACATTCACAAACTAGTAATCATTGGAATATGGGGAAAGTGTTTGATAAAATTAGGCATTCATCTCTAATAAATTGGAAGTATAAAGGAACTTTCTTATCCTGATAAAGTCTAGCTATGGGGAAAAAACAAAAACACCCAGAAACAACTGCATAGTTAATGATGAAACATTTAAACTCTTCCATCAGATACTGAA
>SJXQ01005515.1:343551-447071 GCA_006408695.1 Aepyceros melampus | reverse complement strand
AATTAATTTAAAAAATAACTGAAAAAAAATAATAATAAAGTGCTGAAAGGGAAAAATCTACAACCAAGATTATTGTACCTGGCAAGGATCTCATTCAGAATTGACAGAGAAATAAAAAGCTTTTCAGACAAGCAAAAGTTAAGAGAATTCAATACCACCAAACCAGCTTTACAACAAATGTTAAACGGACTTATGTAGTCAAGAAACACAACAGAAGAAAAAAGATGTACAAAATCAACCTCAAACATTTAAGAAAATGGCAATAGGAACATATATATCAATAATTACTTTAAATGTAAATGATTAATAGCTCCAACCAAAAGACACAGACAGACTGAATGGATAACAAAACAAGACCCATATATATGCTGTCTAGAAGAAATCTACTTCAGAACTCAAGATACATATAGACTGAAAGTAAGAGGCTGCAAAAATATATTCCATGCAAATGGGAAGTAAAAGAAAGCTGGAGAAGCAACTCTCATATCAGACAAAACAGACCTTAAATAAGATTACAAGAGATAAGGAAGGACACTAACACAATAATCAAGGGACCAAATCAAGAGGAAGACATAGCAATTGTAAATATCTATGCACCCAACATAAGAGCACCTCAATACATAAGACAAATACTAACAGACATAAAAGGAGAAACTGACAGTAACACAATAATAGTAGCAGACTTTAACACTCCACTCATTTCCATGCAAATGGGAAGTAAAAGAAAGCTGGAGAAGCAACTCTCATATCAGACAAAACAGACCTTAAATAAGATTACAAGAGATAAGGAAGGACACTAACACAATAACCAAGGGACCAAATCAAGAGGAAGACATAGCAATTGTAAATATCTATGCACCCAATATAAGAGCACCTCAATACATAAGACAAATACTAACAGACATAAAAGGAGAAACTGACAGTAACACAATAATAGTAGCAGACTTTAACACTCCACTCACACCAGTGGACAGATCATCAAAACAGAAAATTAATAAGGAAACCCAAGTCTTAAATGATACATTAGATGAGATGGATCTCACTGATATCTTCAAGACATTCCATCCAAGTGCAGGAGAATATACCTTCTTCTCAAGTGCACATGGAACATTCTCCAGCATAGACCACATCTTGGGTCACTAATCAAACCTCAGCAAATATAAGAAAACTGAAATTGTATCAAGCATCTTCTCCAACCACAATGCTATCAGACTAGATATCAATTACAAGGAAAAAAAAAATCGTACTCCTTTTCCTATTTGGAAGCTGTCTGTTGGTTCATGTCCAGTTCTAACTGTTGCTTCTTGACCTGCATACAGATTTCTCAAGAGGCAGGTTAGGTGGTCTGGTATTCCCATCTCCTTCAGAATTTTCCACAGTTTATTGTGATCCACACAGTCAAAGGCTTTGGCATAGTCAATAAAGCAGAAATAGATGCTTTTCTGGAACTCTCTTTCATGATCCACTGGATGTTGGCAATTTGGTCTTTGGTTCCTCTGCCTTTTCTAAAACCAGCTTGAACATCTGGAAGTTCACGGTTCACGTATTGCTGAAGCCTGGCTTGGAAAATTTTGAGCATGACTTTACTAGCATGTGAGATGAGTACAAATATTTTGAACATTTTTTGGTATTGCCTTTCTTTGGGTTTGGAATGAAAACTGACCTTTTCCAGTCCTGTGGCCACTGCTGAGTTTTCCAAATTTGCTGGCATATTGAGTGCAGCACTTTCACAGCATCATCTTTCAGGATTTGAAACAGCTCAACTGGAATTCCATCACCTCCACTAGCTTTGTTCATAGTGATGCTTTCTAAGGCCCACTTGACTTCACATTCCAGGATGTCTGGCTCTAGGTGAGTGTGAGTGATCACACCATCATGATTATCTGTAAGGAAAATATCTGTTCAGCTTACCTACACTAAATTTATCTTTACACCTGCCTGCTTCTACCATATATTATGGTAGAACATGGTAGAAGCAGGCAGTATATATAAGGGCTTCCCTGGTGACTCAGAGGTTAAAGTATCTGCCTGCAATGCTAGAGACCTGGGTTCGATCCCTGGGTCGGGAAGATCCCCTGGAGAAAGAAATGTCAACCCACTCCACTATTGTTGCCTGGAGAATCCCATGGATGGAGGAGCCTGGTGGGCTACAGTCCATGGGGTCACAAAGAGTCAGACATGACTGAGCGACTTCACTCACATATATATATTATATGTTCTACCATATTTTATATATATATATATATATATTCTACATGCATACATTTGCTTAACTTGAGTTAGTCTTGGACTTCCGGTTATTGTTGGGCTTCACCAACTACTAGAATCTTCGAGGCAGAAGATGCCAAAAAGAGACCAGTACAGAAAGTGGACTTCAGTACATCAAATCAGAATAAATTGATGTGAGTTGGACTTTTCAGGGAAATTTAAATCAGATAAACAAGGCTTCACCAAGAAGGCTGCCAAAGAAATAGACACTGAAAATATCAGTGGAAGCTAATGAGCAGATAGTCCTTTCATACAAAGGCTAAAGTCTTTCCTAAACCTGATCTGATATTTTTCAGCCTGATGCGGATGGTGCAGAGAAGCCACATAACCAGTAGAAGGCAACTCGTACTAGATAACAGCAGGTAATCAGAATCCACTATGATCAAATTCCCAAAAATGCTCAGCACTTACTTTCATTAAGGTAACAGATTTAGATGGTTTTAAACCATAAAATTTATCTGTGTGTATGTGCATGGGTTACCTGAATTATTACTGTGCTACCTAAACTGTATCTTTAGAAAACTGAATATAATGCTATCATGTATCTTTCTCATTCACAATCTAAAACCCAATGAGTATTTGCCTGATAAGACATATTATATCCCATGCCTTCAGCTGTGTGACAGAAAACAGTTAGTTGTGACTTTCTTCCTCGAGTAGATACAAATCCATTTTGATGCCACGGATTAACTGATGTTGGAGTTATGATTATATTGAGGTTGTTGTGACATTTACTAAGGGTTCTCATTTCCAGTAATGGTTATTTACATAATTTAAACCAACTCTTTGAAATGAAAAAAGGTAAAATGCTTAGTAAAATATAATTTAGAACATTTTCTTCTACATAATAATGAGCTAATCTTTAATTTCCCTGGTGGCTCACTGGTAAAGAATTCCGCTGCAATGCAGGAGACTTGGGTTCAATCCCTGGGTTGGGAAGATCCACTGGAGAAAGAAATGGCAACCCACTCCAGTATTCTTGCCTGGGAAATCCCATGGACAGAGAAGCCCGGCAGGCTATGGTCCATGGTGTTCCAAAGGGTGGACACCACTGAGTGACTAAACCACCAGCACCAATCTGTGACTATAGGACATCATAGTTAAAAATCTAGTAGGTTAGTACCAGCAGAGGTAGACCAGCAATCAAATGTCCAGAGAATATTTTCCAGTTGCCTAGAAACAGCCATGAGGCTGAGTTCAGACAAAGAGATGGTGACAAAAGTCAAAACCCCAGGCCACCCAGGGCTTGAAGGTTTATGTTCCAACAGTAAGACTAAAACGTTAACTAATCCAGCCCTGGTACCTTAGAGCCTAGGATGATATCCTGTGAGTGATCCAAGGAACCATAAGACCTGACCTCATATTAAAATTGTCCCAGTGTTACAATGTTGCTCAACTTGTAGGTGCAAATGTGACTATTCCCTGGAACAAATAACACTATCTTCTTATTGTTGGTTAGTAGCTGAATCTTGTCTGACTCTTTTGGGACCCCATGAACTGTAGCCCATCAGGCTCCTCTGTCCATGGGATTTCCCAGGCAAGACTACCGAAGTGGATTGCCAGTTCTTTCTCTAGGGATCTTCCTGATCCAGGATTAGAACCACTGTCTCCTGCTTGACAGGTGGATTCTTTACCACTGAGGAAAGCCTAACTATATCCCCTGGGAAGCCCTAACTATATCTTAGGCCTCAAAAAAAGTATGAGCAATTTTCCAAAAGAATAACCAGTGTACAGTAAAAAATAACAGGGTGTTCAAGAAATAAGAAGTCATGAATAATAACCATAGAAACCACAGCATCAGAAATAGACCTACAAAGACTTGAGATACTGGGATTATCAGACAGATCATGAAGCGGTTTCAAACTGAGACTAGTGTGTAGGATGTTTACAGGAAGTAGCTTTGGGAACAAAACTTGTGGAAAGGAGAGGGAAGAAACACGATTGGAGAGAAGACATCATATTTCAGTGTAAGCCTTGTGTGATGGCTTAACCAACAATAGGGCTTCTTTGGAAGAAAAATAGCCCATCAGAGTTGTCCCCAACTAGGCCCAAATGCTGGGCCTTTATACCCCTAAGCCAATCAGTCATTGCATATAAACCACTTTGGGAAAGGCAGAATCTTGGGCAAAGCAAAGGTAAACCCTGGAATATGCAGACAGTTGAAGGCTATTTGTTTATAACACTCCCAATAGAAGGGGCAACAAGTCTTTCCTTGAAGGGTTATCCAGGTGATACACTTCCATGCCTATCACGCTCTAACTCAGCAATCCCATGCATACACGTGTATCGTGGAAATAAGTATTAACGTGTTCTTAGAGGCATAGTTTATCATAGTCCTGAACTGGAAATAGCCCAGATCTTCATCAACAGTAAAATAAATACATTGTGATATACTCCTGAAACAGAATCCCATACAGCAGCAAAAATGAATGAACTGCAGTCACATGCCTAACCTGAATGAATTTTACAAGTAAAATGTTAAGCTAAAGAACAAAGTCAAAAAAATATAAGCAATAGAACTCTACTGTTTAGGAATGCATGTTTAGATGACCCATCTATGAAGAAAAGCACAGAAGTAATTCCCATAAAATTACAAATAGTAGTTATGTCTGTGGGATGAAGAGGTGTGACTGGGAATATATGGATTTATGGAGTACCATAAATTTATACTTCTTGATCTAAGTGATAATTATATGGATTTTTTCTTTCAAGTTATTTGTTAAGCCATTCATCTGTGTTTTATACACTTTCCCAGCCAGCGTATTACATATCACAGGCTTCCTGGTGGCTCAGGATAAAGAATCCACCTGCAATGCCGCAGATGCAGGTTCGATCCCTGTGTCCATGAGGTTGCAAAGAGTTCAACATGACTTAGTGACTAAACCAATGGCTACCTTACATCTCACAATTAAGGGATTTGTGTGTGTGTGTGTTTTGTTTTAATAAGAAAGCCATAGAAATGAATTGCACAAAAACCTCAAGGGTAGATCAACTGAACACAACTGTTAAGACACTTCACGGTCTCTTAAGTGAGACAGAAGGATGAGAGATGAACCATCTGGGGAAGGTGGAGCAAAAGTAGGAGATGGAATGAATGGATACAGTTAATTTGCCCTAAACATGCAGTGGCACCCCACTCCAGTACTCCTGCCTGGAAAACGCTATGGAAGGAGGAGCCTGGTGGGCTGCAGTCCATGGGGTCGCGAAGAGTCGGACATGACTGAGCAACTTCACTTTCACTTTTCACTTTTCTGCATTGGAGAAGGAAATGGCACCCCACTCCAGTGTTCTTGTCTGGAGAATCCCAGGGACGGTGGAGCCTGGTGGGCTGCTGTCTATGGGGTCGCACAGAGTCAGACATGACTGAAGTGACTTAGCAGCAGCAGCAGCAAACATGCAGTAATCCTTCCTGGAGACAGAACTACAGCTTAGGTTTCTTAACTCCTAAACCAGTGTTCCTCCCTTCCTGCTCCCCCGAGTACAGAGGTTTTGCTTTCTGAGGCAGGTTTCAGTTACCCAGGGTCAACTGTGTTCTGAATATATTAAGTGGAAAATTCAAGAAATAAGCAATTTATACCAGTAGTCATCTATGGATGTGAGAGTTGAACTATAAAGAAGGCTGAATGCCAAAGAATTTATGCTTTTGAACTGTGGTATTGGAGAAGACTCTTGAGAGTCCCTCGGATTGCAAGGAGATTCACCCAGTCCATCCTAAAGGAAATCAGTCCTGAATACTCAGCATCAGGTGCTGAAGCTGAAACTCCAATACTTTGGCCACCTGATGCAAAGAACTGACTCTTTGGAAAGACCTTGATGCTGGGAAAGATTGAAGGCAGGAGGAGAAGGGGATGACAGAGAATGAGATGGTTGGATAGCATCACCAACTCGATGGACATGAGTTTGAGTAAACTCCGGGAGTTGGTGTTGGACAGGGAAGCCTGGCGTGCTGCAGTCCATGGGATCTCAAAGAGTCGGACACAACTGAGCAACTGAACTGAACTGAAGTTTTAAATTATGCACCATTTTGAGCAAGATGATGAAATTTCATGCCTGTCCTGCTCCACCCCCCTACCTACATGAATCATCCTTTTGTCCACATATCCACCTAATTAGACACTTAGTAGCCTTTTAGAGTACCATTTGGTGGCTCAAATGGTAAAGAATCTACCTGCAGTGTGAGAGACCTGAGTTTGATCCCTAGGTTGAGAAGATCCCCTGGAGGAAGGTGTGGAAACCTACTTCAGCATTCTTTCCTGGAGAATCCCCATGGACAGAGGAACCTGATGGACCCCTGAAAGAGGAGCCTGGTGGGCTCCTGACAGAGGAGCCTGGTGCACCCCAGTCCATGGAGTTGCAAAGAGATGGACACTACTGAGCGACTAAGTACCGCACGGTTATCAGGTCAACTGATGAGGTATTGCTTGTTCTCAAGTAACCTTGATTTTACTTAATAATGACCTCAAAGCACATGATAAAGATGCTGGCAATTCAGATATTCTCTTACTGTGTCTACTTTAAACTTTACCATAGGCATGTATGTATAGGAAAAGCTTAGGATATGTAGGGTTCAGCACTATCTGTGGTTTTAGGTATCCACTTGGGGTCTTGGATGGTTTCCCCTCAGGATCAGGGGGGACTGCAGTCAATGTCCAGGAGGTGAGATGTCACTTAGGGAGCCCTCAGATAAAGATGAAAGTGGCAATCGAAACAGAGGGAAGAGAGCAAGAAGATCCAGGGCCTGGCCCTCAGGGTCTGGGGGATTCCAGGTGGAATTCAGGTAGGAGAGCGTCCTCTGCCCCTGGGAGCACCCACACATTTCACTCCTTACACACACACACACACAGCCTATGTATATGGACACGTAATTGTTAGGAATGTGTTAAGCTACTATAACAAATAAACTTCCAAATTTCAGTGGCTTAACACAATAGATTATTTTTCATTTCCAAAAACAGTCTGATTTGGTCCCAGGACAATGATATCAAGGATGGGGGTGTGTTAAAGAGGGGAAACCTGTGTTCCACACAGATTTGGGGTGCCAAGCTTGTGGAAGCTCTCTTTCTGTAGCATGTGACTTTCAAGTTTGCCTTTCTTTTCTTTTGATCATTTTATTATTTTTTAACACTATACATTCATATATACTCAACACCAATTTATATCCTATCTTCTTTTTCTGTCAGTTTGATTGATACAGCTGACATACAACATTGTATTAGCTTAAGATGTATAACATGAGGATTTGGTATATGTGTGTATTGCAAAATAATCACCACAGTAAGTCTAGTTAATATCATTTACCTCACAATGTTACAAAACATTTTTTTTCTTGCAATGAAAACTTTGAAGATCTATTCTCTTAACAACTTTCAAATATATGATAGAGTATTGTTAACCATAGTCATTATGCTAATATATAACATCCCAAGAATTTATTTATCTTATAGTTGGAAGTTTGTACCTTTTGACTGCCTTCGCTCATTTCTCTTATTGCCCATACCTTACCTTTGGCAACCACCAATCTGCTCTCTCTTTCTATGAGTTCAGTTTTGTTTTTAAGATTATTCCACATATAAGTGAGATCATATGATATTTGTCTTATTTTGTCTGACTTATTTCACTGACCATAATGATTTCAGCCTCCATCATGTTGTCACAAATGGTAGGATTTCCTTATTTTTCATGGCTGAATAATATCCCATTGTGTGTGCGTGCATGTGTGTTTGTGTGTGTGTGTATATGCATGCATTTGTGTGTATAAGCAACTTAAGTATCCATCAACAGGCGAATGGATAAAGAAAATGTAATGTACATAAAGATGTGATAGATACAGAGGTATATTTTGGTTATTTAAATAATGCTGCTGTGAATGTGGGGTGCAGATGTGCCTTCAAGAGTGTGATTTTGTGTGTGCGTGCATGTGTGTTTGTGTGTGTGTGTATATGCATGCATTTGTGTGTATAAGCAACTTAAGTATCCATCAACAGGCGAATGGATAAAGAAAATGTAATGTACATAAAGATGTGATAGATACAGAGGTATATTTTGGTTATTATAAATAATGCTGCTGTGAATGTGGGGTGCAGATGTGCCTTCAAGAGTGTGATTTTGTTTCCTTGAGACATACACCCAGAAGTGGAATTACTGGATCATATGGTAGTTTTATGTTTACTTTTTTAAGGATCCTCTACACTGTTTTCTTTTCCAGTGAGTCGGATGAGATGGCTGGATGGCATCACTGACTCGATGGACGTGAGTCTGAGTGAACTCCGGGAGTTGGTGATGGACAAGGGAGGCCTGGCATGCTGCAATTCATGGGGTCGCACAGAGTTGGACACGACTAAGCAACTGAACTGAACTGAGAGCCCAACTACAGTACTAGCAGGGATCATGGTAGCTCACTGCTAGTAATGAGAAACTTCTTACACTTTACTAGCCAGGGGCAGTGGGAGCCCACATGGTGCACATTTAATGAGTTGGCCCAGTTACTAAATCAAAAGGCACTAGATGTGATGGGGGAGTGGCCACTAGCGCCTACCAGCTTTCTAGCACTCCACTCGAACCAAACCCAGATGTCATCAGGTCAGCTTTATCAAATGCATCAGCAAAGACTTTCGACACTGCAACTCACCACCCATGTGTCACAAAGTCCAGCAACCTGTGTAGCCAGTCAGTGGTAAATGAGAGAATGCAGGAAAGGCCTCCCTAACTTCAGGTCCATCCACCATTTGCAGAAACTAAAGGCAGTAGAGGGGCATGACTCAGCAGTTTCTGCAGCCACTGAAGTCCAGGGTAGGTGCTCCTACTCTGGCAGAATGAAGGGGCTGCCTCTCAAGCCTTATCAGCACAGCTTTGTCTCTGAGCGGGGCAGACACTCGGCCCCAACCACCGCTGGATTGGATTGTCCTGAAGGGCTTTCTGAGCAGAGCACAGGGGGGCTGCTGTTCCTGGAGCCTCTCCCAGGACAGAAAGTCTACACTCGACCTGAGGAAAGGGGTCAGCTGAGCCAGATGGAGAGAAGCTCTGAGCGACTGCAGGGCAGTGAACCGATACAAAAGGCACGGCTCTCTCTCTCCTCTTGAACGCCTAACCATCTCCCCCAGGGAATGTGGGCTCACCAAAGGAGAGGGAAGAGCCTCCGTTCTGTGGCTTTTCTGCCTCCAGCCCAGACCAGCCAAGCTACTCTGTTGGATTCATTTAAGTGGTAGAGCCCACATGTTCCAAAATAAATGCACACCGCTGTGGTCTGCTTTTAACAGAAGTTCTGTGCTATCACACATGGAGTTTGCTATTGACACCAAAACCAACTCGCCTTGTATTGTGGCTTGAATGCCAAGGAGCCAAATTGCTCCCTAATTAGGTTTAATGGCCAAGTAATTCTAGGTCATGTCTATCCTTTAATGTTTAACTTGGAGGCATTTTTCTGGCTGCATCTCTATGTGAACTGCTTTTGTGTTTTTGTAGTTCCACTTCCAGATCTTGGCAAACGGGCCAAATGTTTTCCTGCTATGAAACCTCAAGGCCAATTTGTGTTGTATCATCCTTGTTCCCTCCCTGCAATTTTGGAGGAGCCTTGAGCAACATGTTAATAAGGCTCTGGGTGACACATCTCTTGCAGCTGACAATGGGAACAACTCTGGGGCTCAACATTGGCCCAAAGAACTTCTTCCCACTTCCTTAGCCATCACTTTCCTTTCTGTGTGGGCCTCTCAGCCATTTGTTGCAGTGTATACTGACTCACTAGCAACAAGGGTGGGTGGGGGTTGGCGAGTCTGGGGGTGTTCAGCTGGAAAGATCTGGAATAGAGCAATGCTATCCCAGGTGAAGTGGACAGAACTTGTTTTCTGAGCCCCTCCACCTCTTCTGGGGTCCCCAGTGTCCTGTGCTGACCTCAACTCTCCCCAGCAGTACCCACCCAGATTTGATCCCAAGGATGACATCTCCATCAAATCCTTTCCTGTCCCTAATCTTCTCTCATCTGAATTCAAATTTACCTCTCCTTTGTCCTAGGACCATATGTCTTATAGGAGTCCTGGTAAACCAGCCTGTAAAAATTAGTCATGCAGAAGTATGCATGGATGTCAAAAGATGATGAAATGCAAAGATGAAACTGAATTCCTTGCTTCTTATAGCAGAGGAAAGCTAAGCAGGTCTTGAGTGCTGCTGTTACATAGCATTTTTGTCAATGGTGTGCTGGTAAACCAGCTCTCTGAGAGTAGGGAGAAAAAGAGCACTGAATTATAGCCCTGGCCAGTGCTATAATATAGAGTCAGCACTCCCATCATGGCCTGACTTTAAGCTGCTAGCAAGTGAACAAATGGCCCATACATTTTCAGAACCTCTAAGATCTCCTCAGGCTGGTTCTTGCACACCACTTGGTTGGAAAACATGGAGTTCAGGCATTGGTTGGCTTCCAGGCATGTAAAAGGGCTAATATCATCTTTAGGAACAGTGTTACTCGGTTGAGACTGTGGTTGATTAGTTGGCATGCAGAGGAGCTGGAACTGGAATGAATCCATCTCTAATTGGTTGACTTCTTAAGCTTTTACTGAAATGAGCTGTCATTGATCCAATGAACAGGTTTGAAACAGCTGCATATGGGTCATAAAAATCTCTCTGTTCCTAAGTCTGAGGAACATTTTTATTCTCAGGTGTTGAGCACATTAGATAAAAATTTTGGCAAAGCCTTTATTAGCAGTGACCGGGACAATGAAAATTCAGTTAGAATACTAGCTTTTGGATGGCTAGCAAAGCCAAGTAAAGAAAATCCCCACTAATGTTTAAATGGACACATCTTAATGTGTTTCCTGTCTTTTTCTCCTATTTCCAGTTCCATGAGCTTTCATGAATCTGGGACTGACTAGAGGATTTTTGTGAGGTATTTTCAGTTCATTTTGGGGGAACAATCTGAGGTTTCCTGTTTGAGATTAAATATGGGTCGTTTCTCTTCCTCAGACCTCTGCCACAGATAAAGAGGGAACCAAAAATCCTCATCAGGACACCATGTGTGACTGGTCCCCAGACAAAGTCTGTGTCTGACATCTAGTCAGCAGGTCCCCTCTGTGTCCCGCCCCCACCTCTCCTCTTCTCGTCCCCCACCCCACACAGGCTGATTCCCCGATCTGTGACTGTGGAACAGGAATCTCGTGAGTCAGAGCTGGCACAGGTTGGATTGGTGCTCATATTTCCCTCAACTCACTCTAGAGTGGCCTACGATACTTATTGTACTGTTTTGTCTCTGTTAATTTTCCAAATGGCTTGCCCCTGGTCTCTATTCACTGTTAGCAAAGCCATCTCATGGTTCCCTGGCAATGGCAGCCTTCTCCTCTCCGGTTACACCTCCATCGGAGCCACAGTACTGGCAAGATAGCCCCTCTTAGACTGTGTCCACCCACCCAGTGGTTAAGAGCAGGGGCTTGGGTGCCACAGGAGGCAGACTTTAAACATTAGCCCTACCTACTGCCTGTGTGCCCGTGTGACCTCAGTAAGTATCTCTTATGTAGATAAGAAAAATCCCAACAACAGACTGTGAACTGTACACTCGGGGGAAATTTGCTTGTGGTTGCTGAGGCAGGTGCTACCTGTTCACTTTATTCCTCCTTGTAAAGAATAGAGAATGAGAAGTGATCAACAGGCAGAGAAGCAGAACGGGGCCACACAGCTCTGTATCTGGTCCCAACCATCAGGCGCAGGTCCCTGGTCCCAGGTCCCTGGTTCCCCACCAGCCACATCGATCCCTCTGTATCCCTTCAACCCCTGAGTCTTCAAAGCCAGTGGGCTTTTCTCAATGCACACACTACTTCTTATTTCTCAGGAAACGTTTAACTCTGTGGGCCATCTCCTGCCCGCTCTGTTCTGGGTCATTCTTTGGAAAAGCCTGGAAAAGCCTTCTTTGTAGACCTGGAACTCTGGAACCAGCCCCCGCTGGGTCCTGGCTCCACTACTAGCTGCTTGGACAAATGATTTAGATGATCTGAGTTCAGCTTCCTTATTTGTAATATAAGGATGATAATAGTGCCTGCTACCTGTATTGTTATGATTCATCCTACGTAAAAATGACCTTGGATATCGAAAATACCTGGAAGGGCTTGTTACTAACCTGGCCCTTCTTCCCTATACCTTTTCTTCCAAGTCCATTCCTCCCAGGCAGTTCCTCTCATCTGAATGTGCTCCCACCAGGTTCTCTCCTCAGTCTTCTCTTTAGCAATACCCCCAGTGAATTCATTTGTTTCCCAAGTTCCAAGCATCACCTTAAGCTAGTGACTCTCCAATCAATGCCTGTGGCCTGGATCTCTCACTTAGAAACCTCCCTATCTTTCTGCTTCAATGTGCCACTGTTCATTCAAGCCCAACACGCCCTGCACTACACTCAACAGCTTCCCCTTTAAACCGGGTCCCCTCCCCTCGCCTGCGTATGACAGTGTTGTTCCGATTCCTCCAGTCTCCAAATCGTTGCCCTCTTCTTCCATTTCCAGCATTTAACTTATTGCCAGAGCCCATTGTTCTCCCTTGACTGTCCCTTGGATCCACCTCTTCTGCATCGCGCTATCCCCACCACCCTGCCTATTGTTACCAGAGCAGATCCTTACCCAGCTTCAGAGTGGATCTCCCCTCATTCAGGAAAGTGCTTCTCAGCTGGCATAGTTGCATCCAGGGAGGAGAATAAGAGAGAGCCCTGCTAGGAGGCTGCCTGGGCTTGGACCCTGTGTGGTATACTCAGGGTACATGGTATAGCCAGTGCTACATGGCTTCCAGCATGGAGTGCCAGCTGTGTACCCCACTCCCAAATCCTAAGGTTAGGACAACTCAGAACACACACATACACGCTTATACACACATGCACACATATACTTCCAGGTGGCCTCTTTTGGAGGGAGGGTGGAGCTTTATTTTGGGGGGGGAGGCAGTCTCCTAAATCACTGCAGATGGTGACTGCAGCCATGAAATTAAAAGATGCCTGCTCCTTGGAAGAAAAGTTATGACCAACCTAGACAGCATATTCAAAAGCAGAGACATTACTTTGCCAACAAAGTTCCATCTAGTCAAAGCTTTGGTTTTTACAGTAGTCATGTATTAATGTGAGAGTTGACTATAAAAAAAGCTGAGTGTCGAAGAATTGATGCTTTTGAACTGTGGTGTTGGAGAAGACTCTTGAGTGTCCCTTGGACTGCAAGGAGATCAACCAGTCTATCCTAAAGGAAATCAGTCCAGAATATTCATTGGAAGGACTGATGTTGAAGCTGAAACTCCAATACTTTGGCCACCTGATGCGAAGAACTGACTCATTTGAAAAGACCCTGATGCTGGGAAAGATTGAAGGCAGGAGGAGAAGGGGACAACAGACGATGAGATGGTTGGATGGTATCACCAACTCAAGAGACATGAGTTTGAGTAAACTCCAGGAGTAGGTGATGGACAGGGAGGCCTGGCATGCTGCAGTCTATGGGGTCACAAAGAGTCAGACATGACTGAGCTACTGAACTCAACTGGTGCCATTACTACCCCAGCTGAGAGTCACTGAGCCTCTTCCAAGTCAAATCCAGCCCACAGAATCTCCTCAGACCCACCCCAAGCACAGATCACTCAGAGCTCCCAAAAACCTCTCCCTCCCTGCCTGCCTCCTTCATCACCTTGTCTTTCTTGGGTCAGCCATGCCCCCGCCCATCCTCACATTCAACTTCATTTTCGCCCCTTCTGTGGTCAGCATAGTCCTTCCATCTTCTTAGCATCTTTCCTAGCGGTTCTGTATTCAGGCTCCTTCTGTTTCTCTTAACCTCCTCACCCTTACTATTTATATCCTAGTAATCTACCCAGTCTGGTTTGGTCCTTCTGTAACTGTCTTGCCAAGATCCTGAGCCTTCTCAAAACACCTTATCATCAGTTCCGCCTGTCTCTTTTTTGCCCTCTTTCAGCTGACCGTTCATTGCCTTGTCTACTGAATCAGACCCTCAGCTTTGAGGACCACAGCCACTTTTGTCTGTAACCCACAGGGCTGCTATAATGAGTAGTGGTGAGCCCTTACACAGCTGCTCTTTTTTTATTTCAAAATTTTGATCAAAACCTGACTGCTTAACTCATGGCCACACCAGCCTGTGATGTGGCCCTTGCAGAAAGATTTTAGCAGCCAGTCAGGACAGGAGCTGGGGAAAGCCAGCCCTTCAACAGTTTTTTTATTGATGATCCAGCTTTTTACTTGGTCACAGCAAATGACAAGCTGACACCCAAGAGAAATGATGTCTCTGTCACACACTAATTTGTTTGCATGATAGAAGTTGATGATGAAACTGACCTGCCTGCACTTATTTCTCTCCATCCGCCCCACCAGCCACTTGCTCTCATCGTAAAAATACAGAAGGTGGGAACCGAGCGACAGAGCCAGTGTCTTTACCTGCTTCCTCCTGGTGGACATCGGTGCTGTCTTTCAAGTCTTTATTTACCCAGGGACGAGCCTCAGCCCTAGGCTCCCCCTTCCTTCTCTCAGTGCTTCCATCAGCATTTTTAAAGATCCACACCATCAAAATGCAGATGACGGCTACCAAGACTGGAGTCAGAAGCAGCATGCTGGTGAGACTGATCCTGAACGGTGTCCATACTTCCCAGGCTGGGGCTTAAACACACAGGGCCAGGTGTGGGGAATGCTGGGAGATGAGTGAAGAGAGGGAGGGGTTTGCTTGGGGAAAGGACAGTGAACTGCTGACTCCACGAGGACTTTGCCAAGGAGCAAAGATCGCAGCTGTGTGCATCGGGGTGTGCTGCGGGTCTGGCAATGCACAGGTGACTGCACTTTTTTAAACTGTGTGCTCAATCAATATATTCCTAGACAATCATTGCCAGGATTTGAGGATATACTTTAAAGCACTAGATCTCGCCAGCCACGGTGGGAGGTATTTCATCTTTCTCCTGCAGATTTTCTCTGAGAGCAATGTGTCTTCAACTGGCCTGATGCTAGGAGTCGCTTAGTGTTGGCCCCTTCAAACCAATCTCCATGCCTGTTTTGAGCGGCTCCCAAAGCTGGGATGTTTTCCTGTGGTTTTAGACTCTGGGGAAAGGATTGGCTATCTCAGGCCTCTCGTGCACATTTTGCCTTATATATATCTATATTATTTGAATTCTTTTCAACCAGCATGTACTATTTTTTACTATTTCTACTTTTTTATTGTGATCAGATATAATAATACAAAATTTACTATCCTAGCTCTTTTTAAGGCTTCAGTTCAATGACATTAAGTACATTCACAGTGTTGTAAACCCACCACCACTCTTCCAAAAACTGCTCCACCACCCCAAACAGGAACCCTCTGACCGTGAAGCGGTAATTCCCCACTTTCTCTGCCCACAGGCCCTGCTAACTTCAAACCCACTTCCTACGTTATGATTCTGACTGTCCTAGGAACCTTCTGTAAGTGGACTCACATGGTATTTGTCTTTTTGTGAATGGCTTGTTTCACTTAGCCGAAAGTCTTCAAGATTCATCCATGTTTTAACATGGATCAGAACGTCATTCTTTTTCATGGTTCAGTCGCTCAGTCATGTCCGGCTCTTTGTGACCCCATGAATTGCTAGCAGGTTACTATATATTTTTATGGGGGCTTCCCCAATGGCTCAGCAGGTAACGAATCTGCTTGTAATGCAGCAGATGCAGGTTTGATCCCTGGATCAGGAAGATCCTCTGGAGAAGGAAATGGTAATCCATGGCATCATGCTTGCCTGAAAATCCGATGGACAGCGGAGCCTGGAGGGCTACAGTCTATGGGGTCGCAAAGAGTCAGACACAACTGAGCACTCAGCACAGCACATGTATTTTTATACTTAAAAAATAGACACTAAATAAATGTTATATTTACAAAAGACCATTACAATACAGTGCAGTAAGTGCTATAACAGACAAGTATGCCTGCTCCCTTATTCCATCTGAGACAGGACAAGACCCCACGGAGGACATAGTTTCTACTGTCTCAACAAACTCAGTGTGACCTGGGACAGTGCAATTGATGGAGCTTGCACCAGAATCTAATCTACACACTCTCCCTTCCTTGAGAAACTCTTGCTACAAAAAAAGAAAAAAAGTCAGCTGACCTAGACAGTGTGTAGTGTAGTGACATGGTTACTTTGCCTGAATTTCCATTCTACTGTGTGCTCATGTGTCAATTCATGACTGGTGATCAAGAGTGGATGGATTGGTGAGTCTGCAGACCACACCGTGAACATCTTTACTCTAGAGAACATATTTTCCCAAAACACACATATGAGTCTTTACTTCCAGTGCTGGTGGTGAATCTAATTATCCCTCTGCTTGAATCCTTCTGCTTTAGTAACATTCTGCAAGTGTATTTGCAGGGTAAGTGAAATGAGGTGAAAGAGAACTTTCCATGAAAGAGACTTCCGGCATTGAGTGAGGCAACACCGTTTCTAATGATTCACACAAACAACCTGTCATCAAGCATTTCTATTAAGTACTTATTTAACAAGTGTTATATCAAGTATTCACACTAAAGGCTTAAAATAGGACATGCTTGGGACTTCCCTGGTGATACACTGGTTACAGCTCTGCACTTCCACTACCAGGGACATGTTCAACCCCTGGTTGGGAAACTAAGATCCCACATGCCACGTATTGTGGCCAAAACAGAAACAGACTCACAGATTTAGAGAATGAACTTGTGGGTGCCAGGAGGAAGGATGGAAAGAAGGAGGGGGTGAAAGGATAGTTAGGAAGTTTGGAATGGATATGTATGCATTGAGTCCCTTTGCTGCCCACCTGAAATTGTTATAACATTGTTAATCAGCTATCAGTTCAGTTCAGTTCAGTTGCTCAGTTGTGTCCAACTCTTTGTGACCCCATGAATCACAGCACACCAGGCTTCCCTGTCCATCACCAACTCCTGGGGTTCACTCAGACTCACATCCATTGAGTCAGTGATGCCATCCAGCCATCTCATCCTCTGTCATCCCCTTCTCCTCCTGCCCCCAATCCCTACCAGCATCAGAGTCTTTTCCAATGAATCACCTCTTCACATGAGGTGGCCAGAGTACTGGAGCTTCAGTTTTAGCATCATTCCTTCCAAAGAAATGTCAGGGCTGATCTCCTTCAGAATGGACTGGTTGGATCTCCTTGCAGTCCAAGGGACTCTCAAGAGTCTTCTCCAACACCACAGTTCAAAAGCATCAATTCTTCGGCGCTCAGCCTTCTTCACAGTCCAACTCTCACATCCATACATGACCACAGGAAAAACCATAGCCTTGACTAGACGGACCTTAGTCGGCAAAGTAATGTCTCTGCTTTTGAATATACTATCTAGGTTGGTCATAACTTTTCTTCCAAGGAGTAAGCGCCTTTTAATTTCATGGCTGCAGTCACCATCTGCAGTGATTTTGGAGCCCAAAAAAATAAAGTCTGACACTGTTTCTACTGTTTCCCCATCTATTTCCCATGAAGTGATGGGACCAGATGCCATGATCTTCGTTTTCTGAATGTTGAGCTTTAAGCCAACTTTTTCACTCTCCTCTTTCACTTTCAACAAGAGGCTTTTTAGCTCCTCTTCACTTTCTGCCATAAGGGTGGTGTCATCTGCATATCTGAGGTTATTGATATTTCTCCCAGCAATCTTGATTCCAGCTTGTGTTTCTTCCAGTCCAGCGTTTCTCATGATGTACTCTGCATAGAAGTTAAATAAGCAGGGTGACAATATACAGCCTTGACGTACTCCTTTTCCTATTTGGAACCAGTCTGTTGTTCCATGTCCAGTTCTAACTGTTGCTTCCTGACCTGCATACAGATTTCTCAAGAGGCAGGTCAGGTGGTCTGGTATTCCCATCTCTTTCAGAATTTTCCACAGTTTATTGTGATCCACACAGTCAAAGGCTTTGGCATAGTCAATAAAGCAGAAATAGATGTTTTTCTGGAACTCTCTTGCTTTTTCCATGATCCAGCGGATGTTGGCAATTTGATCTCTGGTTCCTCTGCCTTTTCTAAAACCAGCTTGAACATCTGGAAGTTCACGGTTCACGTATTGCTGAAGCCTGGCTTGGAGAATTTTGAGCATTACTTTACTAGCATGTGAGATGAGTGCAATTGTGCGGTAGTTTGAGCATTCTTTGGCATTGCCTTTCTTTGGGATTGGAATGAAAACTGACCTTTTCCAGTCCTGTGGCCACTGCTGAGTTTTCCAAATTTGCTGGCATATTGAGTGCAGCACTTTCACAGCATCATCTTTCAGGATTTGAAATAGCTCAACTGGAATTCCATCACTTTCACATGCTTTGTTCATAGAGATGCTTTCTAAGGCCAACTTGACTTTACATTCCAAGATATCTGGCTCTAGGTGAGTGATCACACCATCGTGATTATCTTGGTTGTGAAGATCTTTTTTGTACAGTTCTTCTGTGTATTCTTGCCACCTCTTCTTAATATCTTCTGCTTCTGTTAGGTCTATACCATTTCTGTCCTTTATCGAGCCCATCTTTGCATGAAGTAATCAGCTATACTCCAACACAAAATAAAAAGTTGGCTTTTTTTTCCTTTTTAAAAGAAGAATCTTATGGCTAAAAAAACAAAAACAATAGGGTGTGCCTCTGTCTGCACCAAAATCTTATTTCAGTTCAAGTGTGAAGTTAGAGGAAAAAATTCAGAATGCTTTTAAACCTAATTGACCTCACCTATACACAGTCCATACTCACAAATAACTTTAACACCATCAAAGGATATTTAGTTTATGTAGATCTAATGACAAGAGGACTGTGTGATGCAGAAGTTTATATTTCTATGTGTGATCACTATGTTGATTCTTTATCTACATTATCCCATATAACCCACAGGATGAGTCACTTGATAAGAAACTCCACTGCTCCAGCCATTCCACTACATACAAGAATTGAAAGCAAGATATCAAAGAGATATTTGCACATTTATATTCACAGTACTATTTTTCACCATAGCCAAGAAATGGGAGCAACCCAAGTGTCCATGGACAGATGAATGGATAAACAATATAGTAGAGACACTAGACTATTATTCAACCCTAAAAAAGAGGGAAAATCTGACCCATGGTGCAGCATCAATGAATTTTGAAGACATCTGCTACGTGGAAAAACATCAGTCACAAAAGGATAAATCTTGTATAAATCACATGTATGAGATCTAATGTAGCCAAATTCATAAAGATAGAAAATACACTGACTGTTCACTGTGGCTGGGGGAGGGGAAGAGGAGAGTTATTATCTAATGGGTGTAGAGTTCCAGTTTTGCAAGACAAAAAGAGTTCTGGATTGTGGTGGATAGTGGTGATGGTTACACAACAGAGAGAAGGGACTTATACTGCTGAACAGTACACTGAAAAAAAGCAAAGATGGTACATTTAATGTTGTGTGCTGTGCTGTGCTCAGGCACTCAGTCGTGTCCGACTCTGTGACCTCATGGACTGTTGCCTGCCAGTCTCCTCTGTCCATGGGGATTCTCCAGGCAAGAAGACTGGAGTGGCCATGCCCTCTTCCAGGGAATCTTCCCAACCCCAGATGGAATCCAAGTCTCCCGCATTGCAGGCGGATTCTTTATCATCTGAGCTACCAGGGAAGCCCTTAATGTTGTATATATTAAACCAAAAATATTTTAATTAAAAGAAAAATCTCCTCTGCCCTGAAAGAAAAATGAAGAGCTTGTACAACAGTGCCTAAAGCACCATGAATGAGTGGAAACAAGGTCCTTAAAGTGTAGTCCTGGATCCCCATCATCCACATCCCCAGAGGATTTGTTAGAAATAAAAACTCTCAGGCCCTACTCCAGATCCACTGAACCAGAAACTCTGGAGGTGGGTCCAGCTCTTGGTTTCAAGAAGCACCCCAGGTGGCGCCGACACTTGCTGAGGTCTGAGGACCACTGGACTCGAGAGGCTCGCTCCTCATATTCCCTTGTTGCTGTTGTTTAGTTGCTCAGTCGAGTCTGACTCTTTGCAACCCCATGAACTGTAGCCCTTCAGAGTCCTGTGTCCATGGAATTCTCCAGGCAAGAATACTAGAGTGGGTGGCCATTTCCTTCTCCAGGGCATCTTCCAGACCCAGGGGTCGAATCCACATCTCCTGTTTGGTCTGCTTGGCAGACTTATTCTTTACCACTGAGCCACCATCTGCTGCTAAGTCACTTCAGTCATGTCCAACTCTGTGCGATGGACTCAAGAGAGGCTCGCTCCTCATATTCCCTTGTTGCTGTTGTTTAGTTGCTCAGTCGAGTCTGACTCTTTTGCAACCCCATGAACTGTAGCCCTTCAGAGTCCTGTGTCCATGGAATTCTCCAGGCAAGAATACTAGAGTGGGTTGCCATTTCCTTCTCCAGGGCATCTTCCAGACCCAGGGGTCGAATCCACATCTCCTGTTTGGTCTGCTTGGCAGACTTATTCTTTACCACTGAGCCACCATCTGCTGTTAAGTCACTTCAGTCATGTCCAACTCTGTGCGACCCCAAAGATGGCAGCCCAGCAGGCTCCCCTATCCCTGGGATTCTCCAGGCAAGAACACTGGAGTGGGTGGCCATTTCCTTCTCCAATGCATGAAAGTGAAAAATGAAAGTGAAATCGCTCAGTCGAGTCCGACCCTCAGCAATCTCATGGACTGCAGCCTTCCAGGCTCCTCCATCCATGGGATTTTCCAGGCAGGAGTACTGGAGTGGGGTGCCGTTGCCTTCTCCATCAGTTCAGTTCAATTCAGTCACTCAGTCTTGTTCAGCTCTTTGGATCCCATGACTATAGCACACTAGGCTTCCCTGTCCATCACCAACCCCGGAGCTTACTCAAACTCATGTTCATTGATTCGGTGATACCATCCAGCCATCTCATCATCTGTTGTCCCCTTCTCCTGCCTTCAACCTTTCACAATATCAAGGTCTTTTCCAATGAGTCAGCTCTTCCCATCAGATGGCCAAAGGATTGGAGTTTCAGCTTCAGCATCAGTCTTTCCAATGAATATTCAGGACTGATTTCCTTTAGGATGGACTGGTTGGATCTCCTTGCAGTCCAAGACACTCTCAAGAGTCTTCTCCAGCACCACAGTTCAAAAGCATCAATTCTTTGGCACTCAGCTTCCTTTGTAGTCCAATTCTCACATCCATACATGACACTGGAAAAATAACTTTGACTAGACGGACCTTTGTTGGCAAAGTAATGACTCTGGTATGGGAAGCCATAGCCCAGGGAACTATACTCAATATTTTGTAATACTGTATATGGAATAAGAATCTTAAAAGGATATGTGTGTGTGTCACACACACGTATATGAATCACTTTGCTGTACACTTGAAAGTAACACAACATTGTAAATCAGCTATAATCTGAAAAGAACCACTGCAGCCATTCAGAGGAGAGCTAACCGAGGACTCGACTCTTGGGGAATAAAACTGAGGGAGTAGGAGGAAATGGTGGCATAAAGTTCGGAGGTGGTAGAAGTGACCAGGTCCAGATGTGGGGGTATTACAGAGCGGGAATCAGAAATGACATCCCACCTCCTCCCAGCATATTCCAGTCTGTACTTTGTCTCATTCTCTTGGGAAAAGACTTTGGGATTTCATGGACTTCATGTTATTTAACCCAATGAGCATGTAAGTGGAGAGACCTCTATAAAGGGCTCTCAGGGAAAAAGCTGAAATGACAACACAGCGCTCACAAAGCTGGGGATTGTTCCGGAACGTGATTCATCAAGTGAGACTGGCTCTGCCTCTATCAAAACATGACTTCTGAGACTGGTGGATTTCCTGAGTGCTTCTTTTCTCACTCAAGCAATAGCCAAACAGTACTGCCTGGTTATGGGTTGGGGCCCACAGATGACAGATGACAGCAATTCCTCAACCTCTGTATTATATTATCTTTTGAAAACAATGCCTTTTTATGGAAGAGCTTAGCCACAAATGATGTGGTTTCCATTCTAGACAAAAAGACAAAAACCCTCTGGTGATATTAGTCAGAAACAGTTTTTAGTAGAAAAATGTTATGTTCCAGAACAACATTCCTTAGCATTTAGTGATACTGTATTTGCTTCCAGTAAAGATTCATTATTGCTTTTCTACACAATAAAAACATTATCATCTTATGATGGAATTATCATCACCATCTTATTTCTCCTCTAAGAAGAAATTACGAGGCAGAATGTTAGCAAAACAAGGTGACTTGTAGGAGAGGCATTGATTGCTTGGCATTTAAGAGAATGTTTGGTGTGTTGTCAGAAACAGTTTTTAGTAGAAAAATGTTATGTTCCAGAACAACATTCCTTAGCATTTAGTGATACTGTATTTGCTTCCAGTAAAGATTCATTATTGCTTTTCTACACAATAAAAACATTATCATCTTATGATGGAATTATCATCACCATCTTATTTCTCCTCTAAGAAGAAATTACGAGGCAGAATGTTAGCAAAACAAGGTGACTTGTAGGAGAGGCATTGATTGCTTGGCATTTAAGAGAATGTTTGGTGTGTTCCTTTCCTAGTGTGTGTGTCAGTCACTCAGTCATACCCAACTCTTTGTAACTCCACTGACTGTAGCCCGCCAGGCTCCTCTGTCCATGGAATTCTCAAGGCAAGAATGCTGGACTGGGTTGCCATTGCCTTCTCGAGGGGATCTTCCTGATCCAGGAATCGAATCTGGGTCTCCTGCACTGCAGGCAGATCTTTTGCTGTCTGAGCCACCAGGGCAGCCCTAAGGCAGCTGTAACAAAGCCCTGCAGACTGGGTAACTTGAAAGAACAGAAATGTGTTATCTCTCAGTTCTGGAGGTCAGAAGTCTGAAATCAAGGGGTCAGCAGGGCGGGGTTCCCATGGAAGGCTCCAGGGGAAAATCTGATCAGGGCTTTCTTTTTATTTCTGGTGGAGGCCAGCAAGCCTTGATGCTCCTCGGCTGGTAGAAACATCAGTTTAGTCCTGCCTGTGGAGTCACACGGCGTCCTCCCAGTGTATTTTTACTTCCCCTTTCCCTTGTAAATCTGTGTCTGTATGTTTCTCCTTTTCTTACCAGGATACCAATCATTTTACACCCTATGACCTCATCCTAACTTGACTACACCTGCAAAGACAGTGTGTCCTGGGGGACATTGGCATATCCCTTTGGGGCACCACTCAACCCATAACATCTGGTAAAATGGAAATGAAGATACTTCCCCCTTTTCGGTGAGGGTAAGTTCATTGTGAAACATTAGTCAAATCATGGTGAGTCTCCAAGTTTTTAGCCTATCTGATTGTAAAGTGGGCAGAGCAGGAGAAATTGCACTCATTTCTCTCCAAGGCAACCACCCCATCCGTAATCAATGACTCATCTGCCCAGGTGGGAAGCTGAGATTGCTCAACACAATGCTGGAAGACCAAAAACCTCTTTTTTTCATATGTCTAGACTCTGGAAAGTCTAGAGGTCCAAAGGTTATATATTTTAATTTTCCTTATATTTAAGTTTTTGATTAGATTAATGTTGATAACTTTAGCTAGTAACAGCTGGTCAAGTTTTTCTCCCATTACATCACTCTGACTTCCACTTCTACCCTTCTCTGTCCACTGGGAGAACCAGGGGGAGAGAGGACCAGAGCTCTTCTGCTGATTCCATGAGCTCCATCCTATAATCCAGGATGATCTCCCTATTTTAGTATTTCCTTGAAATATTAGCATAAAAAAATATTTCTGCAGACCAAGAAAGGCATTCAGTGCTTTTCTGCAACACAATGACTTAAAATCTCTTTAATATTACAGGCTAGGCATCACTGTTTCTCTATTCCTTAATAGATGAAGTGAGTTACTATACTCTTGTTTTATAAATGATTCATCTAAACTAAGCCTAAAGCCGACTGCATAATATTCTAATTGCAAAATATACTTTTTTTTAATGGTGGTAAAATATGCAAAACATAAACTTTCCCATTTTAGCCATTTTTAAGTGAACAGTTCGAAGGTGTGAAGGACATTCATGTTGTTGTGCAACCAATCCCACCTCCCATCTGCAGAATGGTTTTTTATCATCCCAGTCCAGAAGTCTGTTAAACATCAAACATTAAAAATATCCATGAAAACATTAATTCCCTCTTCCCTCCTGCCCCAGTCCCTGGAAACCAACATTCTATCTCTACAGAGTTGACTACTCTGAGTACCTCACATAACTGGAATTATATTTGTCCTTTCATGTCTGGCTCATTTCACAGCTCAACATTGTGGCTAATGTCAGAATTCCTTTTTTTTTTTTTTTTAATTAATTTTTATTTTTTAGTTTGTTTTGCTTTACAATACTGTATTCATTTTGCTATACATTGACATGAATCAGCCACGAGTGTACATGAACTCCCAATCCCGACCCCCACCTCCCCCCTCCCGCCCCACACTTTCTCTCTGGATTATCCCCGTGCATCAGTCCCAAGCATCCTGCATCCATCCTGCATCGAACCTAGACCAGCGATTCGTTTCACTTATGATATCATACATGTTACACTGCCGCTCTCCCAAATCATCCCACCCTCTCCCTCT
Source organism: Aepyceros melampus (assembly GCA_006408695.1). Taxonomy (NCBI): domain Eukaryota; kingdom Metazoa; phylum Chordata; class Mammalia; order Artiodactyla; family Bovidae; genus Aepyceros; species Aepyceros melampus. The sequence goes on along the minus strand of SJXQ01005515.1, from coordinate 422,329 downwards.
CCCCACAGAGTCCAAAAGGCTGTTCTGTACATCTGTGTCTCTTTTGCTGTCTCGCATACAGGTTTATCATTGCCATCTTTCTAAATTCCATATATATGTGTAAATATACTGTAAAAATATGGAACGCTTCACGAATATGCTTGTCATCCTTGTGCAGGGGCCATGCTAATCTTCTCTGTATTGTTCCAATTTTAGTATATGTGCTGCCGAAGCGAGCACTCCTTTGGTTTTTAAAGCCAGATGATATTTCATGGAGTGTAATACACTGCATTTATTTATTTACCTGTTGATGGATCTGTTGAGTTGCTTCTACCTTTGGGGTACTGTGAATAAATACCATGCTATTCTTTTTAACCCTATTAATGCATAGTTCAATTTGAGAAACTGACTGTAAAATTGGTTGCCCAGAACACACTGGGCTGATTCTTAAGGAAACACTATATGATACAAATTTCTGGAATTTTTTTCCCACCTAGTTAGCAACGTGTGTGTGTGCTCAGTCCTGTCCAACTTTTTGCAGCCCCATGAACTGTACTCTGCCAGGCTCCTCTGCTCATGGAATTTTCCAGGCAAAAATACTGAAGTGGGATGCCATTTCCTATTCCAGGGGATCTTTTTGACCCAGGGATGGAACCCTCATCTCTTGTGTCTCCTGCATTGGCAGGCAGATTCTTTACCACTGCTGCTGCTGCTGCTGCTGCTAAGTCGCTTCAGTCGTGTCCGACTCTGTGTGACCCCATAGATGGCAGCCCAACAGGCTCCCCTGTCCCTGGGATTCTCCAGGCAAGAACACTGGAGTGAGTTGCCATTTCCTTCTCCATCTTTACCACTAGTGCAACCATAACAGTTACCCTTAAATTCTTATATTTCAATTTTTAAATGCTTCTCTAAAAATTTTGTTTATTAAATAAATAGTGGCACACATTTCTTTAGAGAAAAAAGAGCACAACACACACTAGCAAATGTACAAAAGGAAAACACAATTTAACAAAATTAGAACTAAGGTTGTATCTCAAATAATTACAAAGGGACATTTTAAATTACAACAAACTTCATAAGATTCAGTGTGGATACATTTTAAGCTCAATAAAATCAGCAGTTTCCAGGGGAAAAACAAGCAAAATTCTCAAATTGACTAAGAAATATCAGTTACTATGATAAAAAATTAAAAACATTGTCAAAGAATGTTACGTTCAAAAAAAGATATGTCCTACCTCAGATGGTGACTTTTTCAAACACTCAAAGAACAATATTACACAGGCTAAATAAAAAACCTCAGAGTATACATAAATCTTCCCAATTTATTGAGCAAAAATAGGAATAATTCTACTAACAAAGCTCAACAAAGATAGCAGGCCAAAAACAAAACAAAAACAATCACATTTATAAATCCCACTTGTAAATTTTACAGAAAAAAATAGCAATTTAAATTAATCAATGTATTTTAAACATACCAGGCTCCTCTGTCTGTGGGAGTTTCCAGGCAAGAGTACTGGAGTGGGGTGCCATCGCCTTCTCTGATATCTTCACTAAATACATTCAAATAAGATTTATCCAAACAGTACAGAATAATTCAGTTCAGTTCAGTCGCTCAGTCGTGTCCGACTCTTTGCGACCCCATGAATCCCAGCACGCCAGGCCTCCCTGTCCATCACCAACTCCCGGAGTTCACTCAGACTTGTCCATCGAGTCAGTGATGCCATCCAGCCATCTCATCCTTGAGGAAATCTAAATATATCATATTATAAAAATTGGTTAAATTTTAAAATTGTGCAATAATCTTCAAAAATTTCCAAAAGCTATCTGATATTCTTTAATACCCAGTCTGACTTTTATTTATTTATTTATTTTTTTCCCAGTCTGACTTTTAGAAACTTCTTTGGAAGCCCTAAAAAATTTTTTAACATGATTTTAAAAATTCACCTTAAACTGAATGAACAATATTCTTAATGATAAACACTAGAGGCAATATCATTTAAATCAGAAATCAAAATTTAAAAAGGAAGGAAAGACAAAGTGAGAGAGGGAAAGCTAGAAAAAAGAGAGCTTACTCTTGAGCATTCTTATTCTGGAAACTTTGGTCAAGATATTAAGAATGAAATGTTAACAGACCTTCTAGATGGTCACAACATGGATGCCACATGCACCCCTTCAGCTGCATTTTACCGATAATAAAACTAATGTTTTTGTTCCCATTCATCTATCTCCTGAGTCTGTCTCTGAACTCCAAATAGCAGAGAGAGTGGTGATTAATTATTAATTCATTACACTCAAACCCCAACCTTAGGCATTTTTTTTTCTTCCAGTTTTCAGTTCAGTTCAGTCACTCAGTCGTATCTCACTCTGCGACCCAGTGGACTGCAGCACACCAGGCTTCCCTGTCCACCACCACCTCCCGGAGCTTGCTCAAGCTCATGTCCGTCGAGTCAGTGATGCCATCCGACCATCTCATCCTCTGTCATCCCCTTCTCCTCCTGCCTTCAATCTTTCCCAACACCAGGGTCTTTTCAGTGAATCAGTTCTTCTCATCAGCTGGCCAAAGTATTGGCGCTTAAGCTTCAGCATCAGTCCTTCCAAAGAATATTGAGGATTGTATCCTTTTTTAGGTTCCACGTGTAAGTGATATCATTTGATATCTGTGTAGAGACAGAGAACTCTTACCCAATACTCTGTAATAACCTATATGGGACAAAAAAATCTGAAAAAGAATGGATATATGTATATACATAACTGAATCACTTTGCTGTGCATCTGAAACTAAAATAATATTATAAATCAACTATATGCCAAGATAAAATAAAAATTAAAGAAAGAAAAAAAAAAGCCTTCATAAGGTGGGGGGAATGCAAACCTGACCACAAGGTGGCAGGCGTGCGCTTAGGGAGAGTCTCGCCGTCAACGGAGAACAATGCCTGGGTTTGGCAGGGCCGGGCCCCCAGTGCGGACTTCTCAAAACGCAGGAGCACGTCCTCTCCTGGGCACGCCATGGTCTCTGGGAAATGGAGGAACAATGGTGTCAGAACCTGAAAGGCAAGAGAGTGGTGCTGGGGGTCATATTCGGGGTGAACTGGAGAACACGAGCGAGCCTTCCGCAGGGCTGAGGGCATCATTTCACAGGTCTGTTCCCAGGGCACAGATTCCATAGTATCCTCTTCAGTCTAAACGTGTTCTGGACACTTAGCGGGGAAATCGTGAATTCCGTATCCTCCCCTCTTTTGAGTTAAGTTGCGTTCCCCGAAAAGGTATGCTTAAGTCCTAGCCCCAGTGCCTCGGGATGGGACTTCATTTTAAAATGGGGTTACTGCAGATGTAATGAAGTAAAGTAAGATATGAAGTGCTGGAGGAGTGAAAAGTGAAAGTCGCTCAGTTGAGTCCGAATCTCTGCACCCCCTGGTCTATACAGTGTGTCTAGGGCCAGAACACTGGAGTGCGTAGCCATTTCCCTTCTCCGGGGGTTCTTCCCAACCCAGGGATTGAAGCCAGGTCTCCTGCGTTGTAGGCAGATTCTTTACAGCCTGAACCACTAGGGAAGGGTTGGCTTCAAATCCAACATGGCTGGTGTCCTTATTAAAAGAAGGGAGACACAGAAGCACAGGGAGACAGCCATGCGATAATGGAGGCAGAGGTTAGAGCGCTGTGTCTGCAAGTTAAAGAACACCATAGGTTGCTGGCAAACACCAGAAACCAGATGAGATAGGAGGGAACTTCCCCTTCAGATTGCAGAGGAAGTATGACTCTGCCCACCCCTTGATTTCGACTTCTTGTCTTCTCACTCCAGACTAGACCTCTGTGGTTTTAAGCCACCCAACTTGTGGTACTTTGTTACAACAGCCCTAGGAAAGTAGGAGGCTGGTCGTCCCTGGTGACTCAGTGCTAAAGACTCCACCTGCCAATCGGGAGATGCCGGGTTGATTCCTGGTGGGGAAGATCCCCTGGAGACGGAAATGGCAACCCACCCCATTATTCTTGCCTGGGAAATCCCATGGACAGAGGAGCCTGGAGAGCTACAGTCCGTGGGGTCGCAGAGTCGAACACCACCACCACCTAGAAAACCACTTAAAAGACACTCTTCTAAGAAAAACATGTTCTAATCCCAATCTTTATCTTCTTTTTAGCCTGGATACTTTATTTGCTGTACCGTTTATTCACTCTACACGCAAGAGTCTGACCAGGAAGGAAGAGGTTAAATGCTCGGATCCAATTTCAGAGAAAACTCTGGAAGGAAGGCTCGTGGATTTGCATTCCCAGCATCAGACCAAGCTTCCTCACCATTTCAAGGTTCACTTGGCAGTAATGATTTCTTCCCTCCTCCCTTGTTGCCTGCCAGGGAGGCTACCCACCCCCATCTGCCTGTTGGCAGAAAAGACCTCAGCAGAGAAGGCCCTGAGTGCATGCTATTTGTGTTTTCACCTCACACTCTCAATCTGGGTGGGAAGAAGGGCAGGAGAGAGGGCTTGTCTCTTTTCTGGAGAGTGTGTCCGTGTGAATGACAACAGAGTGAGAGCCGGAAACCATAACCCTCAATCCCAGTGGAATAAAACTAAATCAGAGGTTAAAGTGTTTCAACAAGAATGATAGAATTAAGCTGTCTTTTAACGAAGATGCTTCCGGCTCATCCCGCCATCTGTTTAATAGATCATTGACATCAATTACCACTGCTCTGCAGTAAAACAAGGAATAACAGAGCGATGCTAAAAGCAGGATGGCCCCAGGAGAGCAGGCGAGCATTGCTGAGCAGAAGTGTGGTACCAGGGGCTCCCGGAGGCATGGTGGTGGCTGCCTCGCCCAAACAAATCCATTTCCTCTCGAGGACTTGAGGTGGAGCTTGTATGATGATAACTTACTTCTTTGTTGGTTTCTTCTTTGGGGTTGGGGGCAGTGTGTGTGGAGGTGTTACCGCAGTTACCAAAGAAATCAAGACACTGTTCAGGGAGAAGGTGAGTTTTCAGCAGGAATGTTACTGAAGGAAATGTGGAGATGACTACAGGGAGAAATGCAACATCCAAAGTAACCACAACAGCCAGAATTCAGACTCTGTTATGCCCTCTTACTGCTCACACTCTAAAATGATAGTCTTCCTAAGACGCAATTACAGGTTAAGTTAATAATCGTGGTTCTACAGGATATCACAGAGTTTCCTACCTTACTGTAATTAGACAGCTTGCCACAGCTCATGGCAAAGCCAGAGCTTAATTTTGGATTTAGGCAGCACAAATTGCTTAAGGAGGTTTGGAGCTACTGAGGGATTTTGCTGATTCCCCAGTAATTTTTCATCCTCTCTGTACTTAGAGGAAAGAATTGAAGTCTCACTGGAAAGTATGATCCTATGCCCCTCATTTCCACATCTGAGAACGACTCTTGGAGGTCAATGGGAGGGAAAAGGTGGATGGCCCCACTTCCCACCAGACAACATCAAAGAATCTCAGGGATCCCCAGCTGACCCCAGCCTCTTGCTTTCCCGTTGACAAGTGGCTCACAAGGGTTGCACCAACTAGATACCTGCAGATCTAAAACATTAATCAGATGTCTTGAATGTTCTCCCCACCCAGCCTGGAGTTCTGTTCCTGTTCAACCACTGACAGAGTGTTTGACCTTAGACAAGTCATTCAATCTCTCCAATCTTCTTTATCTTATCTATAAAATGAGGACCACAAACCCTTTTCTTTCTGCCTCACAGGTGGTTGTGAAATTCAAGTGAAATGTGTAAAGAAAGTGCTTGTAACTGGCCGACATATTTACAAAGGGAAGATATTATAGGACTTCCCCTCTATGGGCGGGACTTCCAGCTGCTGACATGAATGACAGGAGGACAGGTTCCCACGTCTCTGTCAGGAAGATGCCAACAAAAATACACCACGTGCTTGGGACTTGACAATTTTTACTTACTGTGCAGATTTTGGTATGAGTTAGGAGTATCAGACTACTGGGACAGCAGACACACCAGAATAAGTTCCAGCAGATTAAAAAGAAAAATGGCACCACTTCCTCTTTCCCACTTCCTTTAGGATCTGAGGGCTCTTCCTGTCAGCCACGACCACCCATCAGCACCTACCAAAGAATAAAAGAGAAAGTGCCAGGAGCACATAGGGGCATCTCCCGCATCATTGTTCCCATTGCTTACCCTTTAGCCAGGCTTGCATCTTAATGTAAAATGCAATCGCAAGGACAGCTATTGTAAGTTATTAACCACTGCCTTCTAATAAGATCTTCCCTCATAGCTCAGTTGGTAAAAAATCCACCTGCAATGCAGGAGACCCCAGTTTGATTCCTGGGTCGGGAAGATCTGCTGGAGAAGGGATAAGCTACTCATCCCAGTATTCTTGGGCTTCCCTTGTGGCTCAGCTGGTAAAGAATCTGTCTGCAGTGCGAGAGACCTGGATTAAATCCCTGGGTTGGAAAGATCCCCTGGAGAAGGGAATGGGTACCCACTCCAATATTCTGGCCTGGAGAATTCCATGGACTGTATAGTCCATGTGGTCACAAGGAGTCAAACATGACTGAGTGACTTTTACTAAATAAATAAAAATAAGCTGAGAGGAGATACTCCACGTTCAAGGTCAGGAGAGGTGACCTTGTCCAAGGTAAGGAGTAGCGGCTGCACTTTGCTGGAGCAGCCATGAAGAGATACCCCATGACCAAGGTAAGAGAAACCCCAGTAAGATGGTAGGTGTTGAGTGAGAGCATCACAGGGCAGACACACTGAAACCATAATCACAGAAAACTAGCCAATTGGATCACATGGACCACAACCTTGTCTAACTCAATGAAACTAAGCCATGCCTGTGGGGGCCACCCACGACGGACAGGTCATGGTGGAGAGGTCTGACAGAATGTGGTCCACTGGAGAAGGAAATGGCAATCCATTTCAGTATTCTTGCCTTGAGAACCCCATGAACAGTATGAAAAGGCAAAATGATAGGATACAAAAAGAGGAACTCCTCAGGTTGGTAAGTGTCCAATATGCTACTGGAGATCAGTGGAGACATAACTCCAGAAAGAATGAAGGGAGGGAGCCAAAGCAGAAACAATACCCAGTTGTGAATGTGACTGGTGATAGAAGCAAGGTCCAATGCTGTAAAGAGCAACATTGCATCAGTTCAGTTCAGTTCAGTTGCGCAGTCGTGTCCGACTCTTTGCGACCCCATGAATCGCAGCATGCCAGGCCTCCCTGTCCATCACCAACTCCCAGAGTTCACTATAGGAACCTGGAAGTCAGGTCCATGAATCAAGGCAAATTGGAAGTGGTCAAACAAGAGATGGCAAGAGTGAACATCGACATTCTAGGAATCAGTGAACTAAAATGGACTGGAATGGGTGAATTTAACTCAGATGACCATTGTATCCACTACTGTGGGCAGGAATCCCTTAGAAGAAATGGAGTAGCCATCATGGTCAACAAAAGAGTTTAAATGCAGTACTTGGATGTAATATCAAAAATGACAGAATGATCTCTGCTCATTTCCAAAGGAAACCATTCAGTATCATGGTAATCCAAGCCTGTGCCCCAACCAGTGATGCTGAAGAAGCGGAAGATGAATGGTTCTATGAAGACCTACAAGACTTTTTAGAACTAACACCCAAAAAAGATGTCCTTTTCATTATAGGGGACTGGAATGCAAAAGTAGAAAGTCAAGAAACACCTGGAGTAACAGGCAAATTTGGCCTTGGAGTACAGAATGAAGCAGGGCAAAGGCTGTTTTGCCAAGAGAACGCACTGGTCATAGCAAACACCCTCTTCCAACAACACAAGAGAAGACTCTACACATGGACATCACCAGATGGTCAACACCGAAATCAGATTGATTATATTCTTTGCAGCCAAAGATGGAGAAGCTCTATACAGTCAACAAAGACAAGACCGGGAGCTGACTGTGGCTCAGATCATGAACTCCTGATTGCCAAATTCAGACTTAAATTGAAGAAAGTGGGCAACACCACTAGACCATTCAGGTATGACCTAAATCAAATCCCTTATGATTATACAGTGGAAGTGAGAAATAGATTTAAGGGCCTAGATCTGATAGATAGAGTGCCTGATGAACTATGGAATGAGGTTCATGACATTGTACAGGAGACAGGGATCAAGACCATCCCCATGGAAAAGAAATGCAAAAAAGCAAAATGGCTGTCTGAAAAGGCCTTACAAATAGCTGTGAAAAAAAGAGAAGTGAAAAGAAAAGGAGAAAAGGAAAAATACAAACATCTGAATGCAGAATTCCAAAGAATAGCAAGGGATATAAGAAAGCCTTCCTCAGTAATCAGTGCAAAGAAATAGAGGAAAACAACAGAATGAGAAAGACTAGAGATCTCTTCAAGAAAATTAGAAACACCAAGGGAATATTTCATGCAAAGATGGGCTCAATAAAGGACAGGAATGGTCTGGACTTAACAGAAGCAGAAGATATTAAGAAGAGGTGGCAAGAATACACAGAAGAACTGTACAGAAAAGATCTTCATGACCCAGATAATCATGATGATGTGTTGACTAATCTAGAGCCAGACATCTTGGAATGTGAAGTCAAGTGGGCCTTAGAAAGCATCACTACAGGAATGGTCTGGACTTAACAGAAGCAGAAGATATTAAGAAGAGGTGGCAAGAATACACAGAAGAACTGTACAGAAAAGATCTTCATGACCCAGATAATCATGATGGTGTGATCACTCACCTAGAGCCAGACATCCTGGAATGTGAAGTCAAGTGGGCCTTAAAAAGCATCACTACGAACAAAGCTAGTGAAAGTGATGGAATTCCAGTTGAGCTCTTTCAAATGCTGAAAGATGATGCTGTGAAAGTGCTGCACTCAATATGCCAGCAAATTTGAAAAACTCAGCAGTGGCCACCGGACTAGAAAAGGTCAATTTTCATTCCAATACCAAAGAAAGGCAATGCCAAAGAATGCTCAAACTACCACACGATTGCACTCATCTCACATGGTAGTAAAGTTATGCTCAAAATTCTCCAAGCCAGACTTCAGCAATACATGAACCATGAACTTCCAGATGTTCAAGCTGGTTTTAGAAAAGGCAGAGGAACCAGAGATCAAATTGCCAACATCTGCTGGATCATGGAAAAAGCAAGAGATTTCCAGAAAAACATCTATTTCTGCTTTATTGACTATGCCAAAGCCTTTGACTGTGTGGATCACAAGAAACTGTGGAAAATTCTGAAAGAGATGGGAATACCAGACCACCTGACCTGCCTCTTGAGAAACCTATATGCAGGTCAGGAAGCAATAGTTAGAACTGGACATGGAACAACAGACTTGTTCCAAATAGGAAAAGGAGTCCATCAAGGCTGTATATTGTCACCCTGCTTATTTAACTTATCTGCAGAGTACATCATGAGAAACGCTGGGCTGGAAGAAGCACAAGCTGGAATCAAGATTGCTGGAGAAATATCAACAACCTCAGATATGCATATGACACCACCTTATGGCAGAAAATGAACTAAAGAGCCTCTTGATGAAAGAGGAGAGTGAAAAAGTTGGCCTAAAGCTCAAGAGTCAGAAACTAAGATCATGGCATTTGGTCCCATCACTCCATAGGAAATAGATGGGGAAACAGTGGAAACAGTGGCTGCCTTTATTTTTCTGGGCTCCAAAATCACTGCAAATGGTGGTTACAATCATGAAATTAAAAGATGCTTACTCCTTGGAAGGAAAGTTATGACCAACTTAGATAGCATATTCAAAAGCAGATACATGACTTTGCCAACAAAGGTCCATCTAGTCAAGACTATAGTTTTTCCTGTGGTCATGTATGGATTTGAGAATTGGACTGTGAAGAAAGCTGAGCACTGAAGAATTGATGCTTTTGAACTGTGGTATTGGAGAAGACTCTTGAGAGTCCCTTGGACTGGAGAGTGAAAAAGTTGGCCTAAAGCTCAAGAGTCAGAAACTAAGATCATGGCATTTGGTCCCATCACTCCATAGGAAATAGATGGGGAAACAGTGGAAACAGTGGCTGCCTTTATTTTTCTGGGCTCCAAAATCACTGCAAATGGTGGTTACAATCATGAAATTAAAAGATGCTTACTCCTTGGAAGGAAAGTTATGACCAACTTAGATAGCATATTCAAAAGCAGATACATGACTTTGCCAACAAAGGTCCATCTAGTCAAGACTATAGTTTTTCCTGTGGTCATGTATGGATTTGAGAATTGGACTGTGAAGAAAGCTGAGCACTGAAGAATTGATGCTTTTGAACTGTGGTATTGGAGAAGACTCTTGAGAGTCCCTTGGACTGCAAGGAGATCCAACCAATCCATCCTAAAGGAGATCGGTCCTGGGTGTTCATTGGAAGGACTGATGCTGAAGCTGAAACTCCAATACTTTGGCCACCTCATGTGAAGTGTTGACTCATTGAAAAAGACCCTGATGCTGGGAGGGATTGGGGGCAGGAGGAGAAGGGGACGACAGAGGATGAGATGGCTGGATGGCATCACCAACTCAATGGACATGAGTTTGAGTAAACTCCGGGAGTTGGTGATGGACAGGGAGGCCTGGGTTTGCACAGAGTCAGACATGACTGAGTGACTGAAGTGAACTGAAGGTAAATCAAAATAAATTAAAATTTCCTTTAAAAATAAGAATTAAAATAAAATAAGCTATAAGGATATACTGTATAACATAAAAATAATAGCCAATATTTTATAATAACTATTAGTGAAATAGTTCCAGTGGAACTATTAATGGAATATAACTTTTAAAAATGGTGAATCGTGCTCTTATACCCTGTATAATATTACACAGCTATTCTACTTCAATTTTAAAAATTAATGAGAATCATTATCTGTGAATTCCATCTTTGAGGAGATTTCACACTCCAGACTCTGGGCTTAGTGATATAGAGGTGAGGTTCATAACCTCGTGAGGTGGGTGTTCTTATGGCACCCATTCCACAGATGAGGAAACTGAAGCTTAGAGACATCAGGAAGCAGTGCTAGGCCCTGGGGCAGATCCCTGGGCTCACCTGAATCCTGGGGTCGGTCCCTTCCATGTTCTCACTTCTTCCTCAGCACCAGGCGTCTTCTGGTCCATCTGAAAGGCTTGAAGGAAAATAAACACACACCGGATCTGAGCAGCTGCTGGGCGATCCGCAGCACTCAGTGACCTGCGATGGAGAAGAGGCAGCTCCCGACTCAGAGTGGATTAATGACAAACGATGACATTTCCATCTTCAACAGAATCACTGACAGGTTGAGGACAGAGCAGAAAAATTGACAGGAAAGAACTTGTGTTCTTTCCCCAGCAGTTCTCTCTGGAGGCAGGAGGTGGGGGCAAGGGAAGGGAGGAATACAAATAGGTACTATTTAACTAATTCTTAAAATGCAATTAAGAAAACATCTTTAGGAAATTAATACAACATTATAAAGCAATTATATCCTGATTTAAAAAAAATAGAGTACTGAAGAAAAATAAAAATCAGGCATGGAAAAAATAAAGAAAGAAAACATTGTTAGGGTTGGAGTCAAATCTTCAGTGCGAAATGCACCCTGATAAACCTGGGGGTGACCCGAACATTACAAAGAGAAGCCCCTTCATAGAGTAGGGAGAGGGCGGTGAGCTTGAGGCCTCTGCTTGGGCCCCTGCCAGGCCTGCTCCTCTGACGCAGCTGGCAGTGCCAGGGCTGCACTGGGCTTCCCGGCCTCACCGTCAGGTGACCTGGGCTTTGCTCAAGAAGATGACAAATGCAATCAAAATCCCCAGGAGATAATGCTGGTGGGAACGGTGCAGCCACTAAGGAGAGCAGTATAGAAGTTCCTCAAAAATATAAAAAAGGAGCTACCATCAGTTCAGTTCAGTCGCTCAGTCGTGTCCGACCTGTGACCCCATGAACTGCAGCACACCAGGCCTCACTGTCCATCACCAACTCCTGGAGTCTATCCAAACCCACGTCCATTGAGCCTGTGATGCCATCCAACCATCTCATCCTATGTCTCCCCTTGTCATCCTGCCCTCAATCTTTCCCAGCATCAGGGTCTTTTCAGATGAGTCAGCTCTTTGCATCAGGTGGCCAAAATACTGGTGTTTCAGCTTCAGCATCCGTCCTTCCAATGAACACCCAAGACTGATCTCCTTTAGGATGGACTGGTTGGATCTCCTTGCAGTCCAAGGGACTCTCAACAGTCTTCTCCAACACCACAGTTCAAAAGCATCAATTCTTCGGCACTCAGCTTTCTTCACAGTCCAACTCTCACATTCATACATGACCACTGTAAAAACCATAGTCTTGATTAGATGGACCTTTGTTAACAAATAATGTCTCTGCTTTTGAATATGCTGTCTAGGCTGATCATAACTTTTCTTCCAAGGAGTAAGCGTCTTTTAATTTCATGGCTGCAGTCACCATCTGCAGTGATTTTGGAGCTCAAAAAATAAAGTCTGACAATTGTTGCCGCTGTTTCCCCATCTATTTCCCATGAAGTGATGGGACCAGATGCCATGATCTTAGTTTTCTGAATGTTGAGCTTTAAGCCAACTTTTTCACTCTCCTCTTTCACTTTCATCAAAAGGCTTCTTTAGTTCTTCTTCAGTTTCTGCTATAAGAGTGGTGTCATCTGCATATCTGAGGTTATTCATATTTCTCCAGCAATCTTGATTCCACCTTGTGCTTCATCCAGCCCAGTATTTCTCAATGTGTACTCTGCATATGATCCAACAATCCCACTATTGGGTATATATCCAAACAAAACTATAATTCAGAAAGATACATGCACCCCAATGTTCATAGCAGCACTATGTACAATTGCCAAGCTATGGAAACCACATGGAAACAACCCAAATGTCCATCAACAGATGAATGGATAAAGAAGATGCAATACGTATGTGCAATGAAGTGCTACCTAGCATGAGAAAGAATGAAATCATGCCATTTCCAGCACCATGGATGGACCTAGAGATTATTATACTGAGTGAAACAAGAAATCTAAATATATGTGTAAAATCTAAAATATGACTTAAGTGAACTTATCTGTGAAATAGAAACTGATTCAGAGACACAGAAAATAAACTTGTGGTTGCCAGCAAGGAGGGCAGGTGAGGGAAGGATGGGGTGGGAGCTTGGGATTAGCAGATGCAAACTGTCATATATAAAGTGGACAGGCAACAAGAGCTTACTGTATAGCACAGGGAACTATATTCAACATCCTGTGAAAAACCACAACTGAAAAAATATGAAAGGGATACATATATATTAATATATTTATATGTACGTGAATCACATTTCTGTTCAGCAGAAACTAACACAACATTGTAAATCAACTATAACTTAATAACAAATTAAAAATATATAAATAAAACAAAATCGTTGTTGTATACAGGTATGCTATCTTCAGTAAATAAAAATGCAGAATGGAAACTAAGAAAATGAGAGACAGGAAATCCCAGGAAGTTTGATACAAGAATTGTCCCATCCCCTCTGATCACTTCACTGCTGCAGGGTGAGGAAAGGGGGGACAAGTTAAGGAGCTGCCACTTGTCTCAGAGCTCAATTGCCTCTGCTGTCCCAGCAGAAGGGTTCAATTGTCACCTTTGATTATTGTGCAAAGGACAGCTTGGAGGAGGTGCTCCTTCAGAGCTCAGAGCTCATTCCCTTTTTCCTCCTCAGCTGATTTGGCCAGGGTAACATACATAACCAGCACCAGCCTTCATGTCTGACTGGTTAGACGGCCTGCCCACTTAGCCACACTCATGGCAGGCCCTTCTAGCTGGCCAGAAAGTGGATGTCTTTTATCTGTGTGTCTCTGCCTGACCCAAGGTAGTGCCAATTGATGGGTGTTTGATATAAGAGATTAGCATTGAAGTCTAGATCGCCTAAGGAGACTGGAGCAAGTCAACAGGTCCCTGCCTGCGGGCTTCTGATGGAATGAGGCTGCAAGAAGCAGAGTGAAAATATCCTCAAGACACAGAAAATGGGAAACATATGGAGAAACAGAAAGGCAAATTCCTTCCACTTCTCAGTCCTGTCCAGAGGGGCTCCTACACAGGAGAGTGCCCCATGGCAGACTTGACCGGTCAGTCTGGCAGAAGGGCCTGTGTGTTCAGTGGCTTGTGTCACTTAGGGTGACTCCCTCAGTTCAAAGTAAAAAAGGACAACAAAGGTCCCATTGCCTTCTGTGGCAGCTATATATGTATTTCTAATTTTTACCTCTATATTATGTGACATGAATGCATCCGAAAGACATGTATTGAAAAAGAAAGTTTTTATAAAGGACTTGGTGAGTAGGAAGTACTGAATGTCACGTTGCTGGCGAGGTGACATGACATCTTCACTGAGCTTTGCTTAACCCGGGAGCCTCTGCAGTCGTGGGTTCAGGACTGAACCTAACCATTGTCACCAATCACGAAGCCCCCAGTGTAGAAGTAGCTGAAAACTCCCAGGCACATGAGCACACAGTTTGTATTCAATGCAACATTGTACTATTGTAATATTTACTCTCAGTATATCTAGAGATGGGTTTGATAGTCTTCTTAAGGATACAAAATATTAATATAACATGTAAAAAGAAACAGACTGCCTTAAACACTGACCCAAAAAAGCCTATATGATAAAGAACAGCAAGTACAACTTTCTTTTCCATAGTTCAAAAAGGACTGGATACAGACTTTTAAAAATATTACAAAGTTTCATACCTTTGCATTCTTAAAGTATTATTTGTTTTCAGTGTAGGGCAATTACTCTTTTTAAAATATGAGATTTTCCTCTGTATATATTTTCTTTTCTCATTAATTAAATTTAGCCCCTGAGTTGCCCTCACGCATTCTGGGCATTAAGAGGCAGACCTGCCCCTGAGCTTCATCCTCAACATGTTTACTGGTCACCAGGCTCGGTGTTCAGGTCTAAGGGGATAACTTGACAAGGTGTCTGCCTTCACGGCATTTATTTCCCGAGGAACAAAGAAGCAAAGTGAGCCAGCATATGGGTCTGTGCCAATTGTGACAAGTGCTGCAGGGCGAAGACCAGGGTGCTGTGCCATCGCCAACAGGCACCGAGAATGGCCTGCGGGCTGAGGCCTGAAGGAGGAGAATGGGCAGAGAAGAGAAGAGGCAGGAACAAGCAAACCGGATGGAAGCAGCGGCAGGTGTCAAAGCTCTGAGGGCCTGCGGGGCCCAACCAGGCAGCAGCGCTGCGTCTGCAAGGAAGCTGAGAAGGTGCTTGGGCGGGAGCTTGAGGGTATTCTAAAAGGATGGGAAGCCACTGAGAGATTTCAGCAAGGAGGTAGCATGACTGATTCACAGTTTTTGAAGATTATTCTTGATTGTGATGGTGGTTGAATGAATACGCACACACACATTCACACATACACACACACAAGAATGCAGGTAAAACTGCTGAAATCAACTCTGTGGATAGCAACATTGTCAATTTCCTGATTTGATACTATCTGATAGTTATGCAAGACGTTACGACTAGGGGAGACTGGGTGATAGGTATATGGGATCTCCTTCTACACTGTTCCTTGCAATTTCTTATGAATCTATAATTATTTCAGAATAAAAAGTTGATCATGATCATCAGAATAAAAATGATCATTCTGAGTCCAGTATGGAGAATGAATGGGAGGCTTTGCAGGAGGTACAGAAAGAGATATTGGGGCTTGGGACAGAGACGGAGGTAGAAAGAAGTAGAAGGATTTCAAATGCATTTTAAAAGTAGAAAAAGCAGCTCTCAGCAGATTAGATGTTGCATGAGCCAGTAATGGGAGGAAGGGGTTGGATGAAGGCTAACTCAGTTTTTGATTTCGGTAGCTCAGCGGATGGTGGTGATATTCTATACATTTATTTTTGGAAAAAATTCCCAGTCAGCTATCATTTCAAAACAACATGCAAACAAGCATCTTGGGGGGGAAAAAACGTATCTTTAGTAATATTAGGGGACAAAACTTTTTAAAGGGAGTAGATTTCAGACATCCAAGAGTTGAACTGAAGTTAGAAACTCTAAACTTTAATCAAGATTTTGCTATGAGATGTGTGACCCTGGACAAGTCACTTCATTCCCTCTGAGTCTCAGTTTTCTTACCTGTTTAAAAAAAAAAAATGAGGAAGGACTAAATAGAAGCTCTCTGAATTTCTGGGTTTAAAATTCTGTAAAACCTGAGGTATTTAAGTTGAAGCTGAGTGACTGTATTTTTACTGACCTCAGGCATGGTGAGTAACACAGCAGTGTGACTTTTCTCTAGACATCAATTCTCACAACATCAGTTGCTTTTAATTCTGTACCTATGCCAACTTTGCATTGCAGGAAGAGCCTTCCTAGTCCTGGAAAATCAGCACCTCTGCAAGACATCACAACCAAGGTATGAGTTGTAACATGATACCCCGGATGCTACTCTGTCCCCAAGAAACCACCCAAGCTCTATCTGGCCTGCAGCAGGATTAGCTGAGACACAGAGAAGCCACTGCTGACGGGGCTGAAACTGTATCTGGGCCTGATGGATGGCATCAGTGCACGGCCTGGCTCGTTGCCCGACACTGCACTGCGTCGGGCCTCCTCAGCTGCCATGTTAGACCATGTGCTTCCTTCTTGTCCTAGACTATCCGCGGGGTCATCTCCTTGAAGACACCATTTTGAGTCTGATTTGACTGACATATCGCACCTATCACACTGTAGGTGTTGCCTGGCCATGTAAATATCTCTTACTAAACAAAGGGAGGGCGCTCTTTGAGAAGATATGGCCTCCAGAAGGACACCAAGCCCTGTTGCTGTTCAATCTCTAAGTCATGTCCAGCTCTCTGGAAGGCCATGGACTGCAGCACGCCAGGCTCCTCTGTCTTTCACTGTTTCCCAGAGTTTGCTCAAGTTCATGTCCATTGAGTCGGTGATGCTCTCTAACCATCTCATTCACTCAGCTCTATCTCCTTACAAAAGCCTTAGAGAAATCAAAACTCTGCCCAAGTAGAAGGGTGTTCCATCTCTCCCTTCAGTGGACATTATTGAGGGCCTGCTATATCACAGGCACTACCAGGGGGCTGGGGAGCAGCTGCAGACTTCAGGGGGTCTTGCTGAGGCCACATGTCCCAGACAGAGCAAGACACTCAAAAGTTCAGGCCCAGGAACCCCTTCCCCAGTGAGCAAATCATCTTTCAGATTACATGAAATTTGATTTTTTCAGATGGGAGTGTTCGAGTGATATTAACAGTCTAAACATAACCCTGGGTATCAGAGGTATCACCCTCATGTCTGAAAGTGAAAATGTTAGTCTCTCCGTCATGTCCAGCTTCTGAGACCCCCATGGACTGTAGCCTGCCAGTCATCCACGGGAGTCATCCATGGGGTTCTCCAGGCAAGAACACTGGAGTAGATAGCCATTCCCTTCTCCAGCGGATCTTCCTGACCCAGGGGTTGAACCAGAGTCTCCAGCATTGAAGGAGGATTCTCTACCATCTGAGACACCAGGGAAGCCGCCCTCATGTCTAGAGGGTAGAAAATTAAAGTTTGAAAGAACTAAACCCGCATCATCACAATTCAAACAGCCAGTGTCTCACCCTGGGTCTTGCCTGGCCTTTCCTCCCTGTGCTCTCTCATCACTGCAGCTCACTCACAGTCCTGCCTGGTGTTTGTCTGCAGAGCCTCCAATGACTACCTCTTGTCTACCGAATCGCACCTGAGTTCCTGAACACTTGGCTCCCGTGACCCTCTGGGATTGACCTCCCCTCCACTGGGCCAGCTTTACATCCCCTCTTGCCTTTCACACCCCTACCCTGGGTGGGTGGGAGTCACTGCCCCGGGATCCCTTTGCTCACTGAGTTTTTTTTTTTTTTTAATGTAATAATCCAAATCATAGCCACATTTTAAGACCCAACATAATTGCCCCCTCCTCTCAGGAGAATTCCTTGATTGCTCTAGCATTCGTTACTTTCTCTCTCTTTTCATTTATGGCACTTTTTTTATTTTCTCGGTACTTTTCCATCTTGCACTTCACTATGTGTTTTTCCCAGCTGCTTAATATGTCGAGTTGTCCCTCTAATGAAACGGAGTGTACTAATGACTGACAGGCATTCTGTCCCACTCACTTTTGTGGTCCCCTCTGTAGCTCTGAGCTACAGGGCTGGACACCATATATTAACCAAAGGACTGACAGTAGATCGTCAATAAATGTAGCACTATTGCTTGGGACTGGGGCCTCAGTGATCAGGGAGGTGAGTCTGTCTGGAGTCACCCTGAGTTGCTGACACAGGTTCAGAAAGTT
This sequence comes from Aepyceros melampus, assembly GCA_006408695.1. Classification (NCBI taxonomy): domain Eukaryota; kingdom Metazoa; phylum Chordata; class Mammalia; order Artiodactyla; family Bovidae; genus Aepyceros; species Aepyceros melampus. The sequence goes on along the minus strand of SJXQ01005515.1, from coordinate 404,139 downwards.
TCCAGGTTGGCAACACTGCAAAATCATCATTTTGAGCTCGGGTCTTCTTGGTCAAGGAAACTGAGGAACTACTCCTTCCCTCCTCCTGCCCTTCCTTCCATCCTATGCTCTCACTCCCCACCCTTGTCTTCAGACTAAAACCACCACCCACTTCCAGCTGGCCTGGGACCAGCAGAATTAATTTACTAGAACATGTATCACCGATTTGCCCAAAGAAGACAGTTCTTCAGAATTCCTTTAAAATTAACCACGAACTAAGATTTCCAGTCCCATACACTCTATTAACTGTACTCCAAACACACTTTCAAATATTTAAAAATGAATCCATGTATTATGGAGCTATCATCAGTGTGTTCATGCTATTTTGAGTTCTGGGTGGTTTTTTTTTTTTTTTTAATTTGCATTATTTCAAATGCTGTATCCATATTAATCAACATTTTCACACAGAATCTTATTAGCTACCTCATATTCCATTATGTTCAAGCAGCACAGTTTGCTAAGTCTATAAAACAGCCTTTAATATGTATTTTCAGCACACTGCATGGTGGGGTGCCATCCACACTGACCCACTGGGGTCCCACCGGGGAGGAAACCCTGACATTTCATTTCTCTTTCACAGTCACTGCCACAAATCTTTTTACAGTAGCTGCCTCCAGCTAAATGCCAGATTGCACCTCAAGAATGGGGGTGGGGAAGCTAATTTCTACTCGTCTTTCACCCGTCTCTTTCAATTAGAAGCTCAGTGCAGGCAATTTTATCACGAGGAGAGGGAATTCAGGCTACTGGTGGTGTTTTATTTTTACATCCACCTGTGCCCTTTTGTGGTCAGTGTCACATTAAAAGCCATACGTGGGGGTCGTTTGGTACGCACGATTCTGCACTAGTATTGCTGTGCTGTAAACAGTTCCGACGCTCTCAGCACGGCCGGCAGGAAACACCCCAAAGACCCCAGAAGTTGCTGCTCTCACTCTTACTCCCTCTCATTGCCACTGCCCTCCATCTATTCCATCCAGACACGGAATCCAGCGTCTCTGGGAACAGCCAAGAGGTGTCATCTGATAGTGAATACATCTGAAAGGCATGTGAAAGGTATCGCTTTCAGATGCAGAAGCATCTGGGAAAATGGACCACGAAAACCTCTACTGAACACACTGCACGTTGGGCCCAGGGTAGTCAGATGTAAATCACACAGAGTCGCCATGTTCACTTCCTAAGGTCTGCTGCATATGAAGCAGGCAGTAGAGAACGTTGTTGCTGAGGTACCCACCAGGTATCAAGGGAACTGCAGCCTCTGGCCCCCCGCTCCGCTTCTGCCACCCTGGTATCTGAAGATTCACTGCTCCCCTGTCCCCAGCCAGGCCTGTGGGTGGAGCTGACTCCGCCCCCAGCTCCCTGGAGGCAGGGGCACCTGATTGGTTTATGCTAATTACTAAATCTCTTCTTCCCGGCCTCAGTGACTGGTTCAGCGATAGATACTGGACCCGAATGGTCAATATGGCAGGAAGAGATTTGCAGGAGCTTCAAAGAAGGGGGGGGGGGGGCGGTGTGAGTCTCTTCCATTGGAACCACAGGAGCAAAAGCTCTCTTTCCCTTTGAATGGGACGGAGGGTGGATATAACTGCAGGACCTGCTGGCAGCCTCTCTAGTCCACTTGAGACCTGGGAATGGGGCCAGCATCACAGAAGCAGAGCCAAGGAGGGAAAGTGGGGCCCAGTCACACTACAGGGGACCTGAGTCCAACCAGACCTCAGGCCAGGCAGACAACTGGGCCTGTCAGTTACGTAAGTGAATCAGCTTCACTACCTGAGCTGCTTGATTGGTATTTTCTCTTTCTTGCAACACAGTAGTAGAACCCGAGCGTTGTTTGGCTGGGAAAACTGGCAAGCCAACAGCTGGCTCTAATATGATGTGATAGGTGCCACTTCCACAGAGGCCAAAACCAAGCAGAATAAATGATTTGCTCTGACTCAGAGGGAAGGGGTTCTCCTACTTCACAGGAGACCGGGGAGTGACCTGGCGCCCGATTCCCTCCTCAGACACCTTCACAGGCAATTACAACGCCGGCCCTTAGAATGTTTCACAGTCATAAGAAAGCTCCAAGTCAGACAGGGAGCACAGCGCCTGAGGTCTCAGAGCTACATGTCACTGTTGGAACCAGAAGAGAGACCTATAGATTTTTTAGGATTTTTAAAATTTTAATCCAACAAGATTTTAAACAGCCAAATTTATTTTGTTTATAAATTCAAAACTGGCTTGTAATTTTTAAATTATTATGACCCTTTTACTTGGGATCTGCCTGCAGTGCAGGAGACCTGGGTTCAATTTCTGGGTTAGGAAGATCCCCTGGAGAAGGGAAGGAGCTACCCACTCCAGTATTCTTGCCTGGAGAATCCCATGAACAGAGGAGCCTGGCGGGCCTCAGTCCAAGAGGTCACAACGAGTCAAACATGACTGTTTGAAAGGTTGAAGGTTGTTACCAAACAACCTTCACTTCACTTCCCTTGTTAAGCAGTAAATCCAACTTTTCTCTATATTTGAACTCATCTATTTTGTGAACTCACAGAGAGAGGGCTGTATATATTTTGCAGAGTGGAAAAGTGCTGACTTGGAGGCAGTGCTCCAAGTGTCACAGGATCCTATCACGAGGCAGGTTGTGATGCTGTTAGACTTCTTTTGAGAAAGCCAGGGAGCGAGCCTTGGGGGGTTTCAAGGCTCCGTATCCTAGATGTCTATGAGGATGGAGGTGCTTCCTAGTCACGAGGCCATAAACAGAAAAATGGTCTTAGTCCTGGGATAAAGAGGCAGCACAGGTTAGAGTAGAAAGGAGTGAGCTGAAGCAGGGAAACATTCACCCATATTCTTGGAGGAGGAAGAGGCAGGTGCAGAGGAGAGAGGGGTTATCAGAAGAAATAGTACCATTCCTTACGTTACCTTTGAACAAAACCTTATAAGGAGAAGGCTCAAGAGGAGGGGGAAGAAGAAGCGAATCCTAGGAATAGCATTTTCTACGTCACAGGGATCAGGGTGAAGATGGTGAGGAAAAACAATGGAGGGACCCAAACTGTTAAAAAAAAAAAAAAGACTGAAAAAGAGAGGTCAAATTGGGATTAAGGAGAGTAAGTGCAGGGTAGCAGCAGATGCCACCCCAAAATATGACTGCAGGGATTCAGGACATGCCACCCCCAAATAGGCGGCTTTGACAGATGATTATTTTGAGCTGTAGACACTTGAGAAGCAGCAAGTGCAGGATGAGGCTTCTCCGCCAGGTCCCCTTCTCGGCCTAGGGACTCTCAGCTGTCAACCTCTCCTCTTAGGGACTCTCAACCCCAGAGGACTGCGTCATCACAGGAGAGGAGGCCAGAGGTCAGCACAACACCTGGGCTTCGTCCCAGACAACCACACCTCCCAGGGAGTCTTCTCATCTCTCCTAAAAATTACTCTTCCTTAAGAAGCCTACACCCTCGCTCCTTTCCTTATTAAGATCATACGCATGTGTGCTAAGTTGCCTCGGTCGTGTCCTACTCTTTGCGACCCTGTGGACTGTAGCCCACGAGGCTCCTCTCATTCATGGGATGCTCCAGAGAAGAATACTGGAGTGGATAGCCGTGCCCGCCTCTAGTGGTTCTTCCTGACCCAGGGATCGAACCTACGCTCTTTTACAGACTAAGTCTAAATTCTCCTCTGGGTATGTTCCATGTATAGGAGGCATTATGCATTCTGCTCATGCTCAGTTGGTCTGACTCTTTACGACCTCATGGACTGTAGCCCGCCAGGCTCCTCAGTCTGTGGGATTCTCCAGGCAAGAATACTGGAGTGGGCTGCCATGTCCTTCTGCATCCTGTATGCATTAGTATGGTCATAACAGACTGTGATTCACGGATCTGGTGTGGATGCAGGAGTGTGCGTCTTCACAAACATCCAGGTAACCCTGGGCAGGCACATGGCATCTATATCTGAGGTGGGGAGTGGGGGTGAGAAACTCATCCAGAGCAATCCCTGGGAGAAAATGTTAGCAACTCGGATGAATCACCTGGATGAGGACAAACCATCAGAAGCAACCTGACCTCCTGTCCTCTTGGAGTTAATGGTATACTCGTTTAGTTCAGTTGCTCAGTTGTGTCCCAATCTTTTCAACCCCATAGACTGCAGCACGGCAGGCCTCCCTGTCCATCACCAAATCCCAGAGCCTGCTTAAACTCATATCCATCCAGTCGGTGATGCCATCCAACCATCTCATCCTCTCTCATCCCCTTTTCCTCCTGCCTTCAATCTTTCCCAGCACTGGGGTCTTTTCCAATGAGTCAGTTCTTTGCATTAGGTAGCCAAAGTATTGGAGCTTCAGCTTCAGCATCAGTCCTTTCAATGAATATTCAGGACTGATCTCCTTTAGGATGGAATGGTTTGATTTCCTTGTAGTCCAAGGGACTCTCAAGAGCCTTTTCCAGCACCACAGTTCAAAAGTGTTAATTATTCTGTGCTCAGCTTTCTTTATGGTCCAACTCTCACATCCATACATGACCACTGGAAAAACCATAGCTTTGACTAGATGGACCTTTGTTGGCAAACTGATGTCTCTGCCTTTTAATATGCTGTCTATGTTTGTCATAGCTTTTCTTCCAAGAAGTAAGTGTCTTTTAATTTCATGGCTGCAGTCACCATCTGCAGTGATTTTGGAGCCCAAGAAAATAAATTCTGTCACTGTTTCCATTGTTTCCCCATCTATTTGGCAGAAAGTGATGAGACAGGATGCCATGGTCTTAGTTTTTTGAATGTTGAGTTTTAAGCTGGCTTTTTCACTCTAATCTTTCACTTTTAGTTGGTGAAAAAAAGAAAGATTCCAATTATGCAAGAATGTACTTTGTTTTCTTATCTGTTTACAGCGATGGCTCCCTATCTTTTCATTATGAAGTATCATTTGTATTATTTTTTAGTGTAATAGTTAACCAGAGCTTCTGACTAGCATGATACAATCAGGACTTGAGAATAACCTGACCCCAATTCAGGCCCAAAGCAAAAAATCTTGATTTTAGATCTGGGGTTGTAAATACATGCTAAAGAGCAGATCATACCTAATCAAGACACCAGGGGTGTGAACCCAGCAGAGCAAGAATCATGACCAATTGAAGCTGACTGTGAAGGAGCCAATAGGAAACTGTGTCTGTAGAACAGGATGCTCCTCCTCTAAAGAAGGCTGCAGTTGCAGGGCTCCAGCTTGTGATTGCCATGCAGGAACGTGACCAACCATAATCTGCTCAGTTTTTCAAGAGTAGACAAAAATCAGACATTTGCAAGTGAGATCTCCTGGTTTGAGATCTCCAGGTCAGAATACTGGAGTGGTGGATAGCCTTTCCCTTCTCCAGGGGATCTTTCCAACCCAGGGATCAAACCCAGGTCTCTCTCCTTGCAGGCAGGTTCTTTACCCACTGAGCCACAAGGGGAGCCCTATATTATTATATATATGTACTATATACTGCACTCTTACAAATAGAACAAGGTATAGAAAATAAAATGCTATTAATAAAATAATAAAGAAGAGAAAATACAGTACTGTTCTGTATTTATCCATATTGTAAATTCATGTCATCTGTTTGAGTCATCCATCTGTCAGTATATATTGACATCTATATTTCTTATGATAAAAAATGCTACAGATGTTATAAATATTACTAACACCAGACATCCAAAGTGAAAAGATAGTGTGAAAAAAAACTCAGATATTTATTTACAGAAATAACTATTCATGCTCTGATTATGAAGAAGCAGCAATATAACTGCCTTATAACAGTAACTTATAACTGCCTGGTATAATCAATACAATTGCTTTGTGGTAGACTAGCCTCTACAATAAGAAATGAATTGTCATAAATATTCATACCATAGTATTATAAACATTGTTCATTTTTAAAAAACATCACTTACCTGTGGTGATAGACCAATTCACAGTTTCTCCAATTATCAGAAACTGAGATAAACTGTATGGTAATATAATTATTTGAAAGCAAAGTGATAAAACAGTACAAAAACTGACATTTAAAAAATTTTTATATTAAATACCACCCACCTTATGCCGATGTAAGGGTAGACTAGTATCTACATATATTTTATGCAATCATGACATACCTAATTTTTTCTTAATTTTTTTTTATATTTCTAGACTGTGTGATTTTTTTTCAAATTGTGGCAAATCTCAGAAAAATTTTCCAATATATTTGCTGAAAAATCCATGCATAAGTGAACCCATGCAATTCAAATCCATGTTGTTCAAGGGTCAATGGTATTGAAAAGAACTGGTCCAGGTCTGTTGCTCCAGATCATGGGTCAGAAAACTCCCTTAAAAGGCCAGATAGCAAGTGCTTAAATCCTTGCACACCACGGGCTCTGGTTGCATTGCCCAGCTCTTATGTGGCAGCCTGAAAGCAGCTGCGGATCATTCATGAACTAGTGGCTGCTGCAGTGTCTCAATAAAGCTTCATTTACAAAATTAGGCAGTTCTCCTGTGGACCAGTTTGCTGACTCTTTCTGTAGAGTGTCTTGTTCCAGAAACTTTTGACATGTATCTGATCAATCTGGTTTGCCCAATTAAAAAAAAAAAAAAAGCTACTTTTAACTGTTTAAGTTGAAATTTATTGTGATAGGAATCTTCTTGAAATAGCCTGACTCCCTACGTGCCCTGTGGTAGGCGTACACCACACAGGTGCACAGGTGGTACAGAGTCCAGAGAAGGGGGAAATGGGGCCCTACAAGCTCCGGCTGGCCCAACACTGCAGTCCCAGTTCAGAGGATTGCTTCGGATCAGCCCCCAGCTCTGCTTGTTTCCTGGGTCCAATGTGCTTCCCGGTTGGTGTCATTTTCCACCCTCGACACAAGGTCCTGCTGCTGGAAACTGTGCCTCACACCTTGCATCCTTGGGATGTTACCGTCAACACCAATAAAGTCACATGCTAAATTTAGCACAACCCTGCCTGTAAAACCAGTCAGAACTGTCACCCTGTAATTGCAGTCGGCAACACTTCCTAACGGCTTGATTCCTGTTGATTTTCCCTGAAACTCAGCCTCTTGCTTGCAATAAACCTGTGGGGCTGGCTTTGATCTTTGTTGCTGAAGTTGCTGAAGCCACTGGTTTATGCCAGCCAATCCCCTTCCACTTAGGAGCAGACCCCAATGTTTTAACTGTCACAGCTTTACCAGGGGAGAGAATTGTTGGGCTGAATGAGCAATAAGTGGTCACAGCCATCCTCTTATAGAGAGCTGAGTGGAAGACGAAATCAGGACCACACAAAGATTATTTCAATAAGCCTCTTTTTAGGGATGTCAGCTTGAGGATGATAAGTGAGTTGCAATCAAAATCTAGGGACAAATGACAATATCTAAAACCATCACCATCATGGGACTTACCTGACTATCCAATAGTTAAGACTCCATGCTTCCACTGCAGGGGGCATGTGTTCGATCCCTGGTCAGGAAATGAAGATCCCATAGCAATGCAGCCAAATGTTAATAATAATAATACAACCACTGCCTTAGGTACACAGAGCCCACTAGCTGGAGCCTCATATACTGACTTCATTCCCTCCTTGTCCAACTACCCACAGCCCTGAACTGTGAACAGAACAGAAAAGCAAGTGTTGCCTGTGAACGACCCATCATTGTGCATTGAGAGCACTTGATTCTGTACAGACTCTTTCTCCCGGCTCAGCCCTCAAAAACCAAGTCACTAATTCGTGTGAGTCACTGTCCAGACTGATTTGACATGAACAAATCTTAATGTGATTCTGAAAAGCTGACACTAATATGTTGGTGACGTCTATCAACTCAGCCTCATCAGAAAAGAGCCCGGAGCCTCTTTTTACCCATGTGAATCCTTCAAAGACCCAGGGAGTTAAAAATATGTATTATCTTAGCAGCCACAGAGTCCATCCCGTCAGGGAGCTCTGAGGTGGCCGCAGGGAACGGGAGAATGTACGAGGGATCTCTGACTCCCAAGGTCACAGAAAGGCTAGTTTCTGGGAGCCCAGGAGCGCTGCACAAAGCAGTTAGGTGCCCTGAGCCGGAGGCTTTGTGCACAAATTATTTTCTCCCTCATAAGTGTGTGTCAGTGTAGCAGGCTTCCACTGTGTCCCGTGGCACAATGCAGGGTCAGGCTGGGGACATCACAGGGCACGTGGAGGGAAATCCATTAGCAGCCCAACCAACCCCGCACTGGCTCCTTGCCCTCGAGTGTGCTGCTGTGCAGTGGGTGAGCCCTGCACTTCCGCTGGGTCCATGGGGATGAGGCAGCTCATTGTCTAGTAAAACACTGCCTGAATCTCTCCAGTAAAGTAACAGAGAGAGTGCTGGTCTGCAGGTCAGAAAATCAGTCCAGGGGCAGACTTGTCACGCATAACTCAGCAGCCTTGAGGATATCAGCTAACCTCTTAGAGCTCTGGTTTCTAATCAGACAGCATTGTTGGAAGAGGGTCACCCTAAATTCCATACTAAGAATGAGTCTGCTAACATTTTATGACCCGTGTCTCTGTGGTTCTGTTACACCAGAGCACGTGTGTCTGCTGCATAAAAGCCAGAATGTGCTGGAGTGTGTAGAAAAGAAAAAGGAGTTGTTGAATGCAGCTCTTTTCTCACGAGTGGCTTTCACTCAGCTCTCTTTCCAGCAGCGACTTATACCATGGTTCAGCCTCACCCGTCCAGTAATTACCTGGGAAGTGTAGAGAAGTAGGTCATCGTCAAGCTCTGCTCACTGCTGCTGAGGCCCTTCCATCTTACTCGACATCCTTTCCATCAGATTGCCAGGCCTCTAGCACAGGTGTGTGTGCACAGTCTTCTAAATGAGACCTCTTTGTGCCCAAAAGACAGAGACTCAGTAATAAAGCTCTTCAGGATGGTTTAACCTAAATTCATTTCATTTTCCCTCTCACGGCTGCCTGCATTTCCCCTGCTTACCACTTGAACGACTCACTCCCATGCTAACCCCATACTGGCCCTTGACAAGCTCTCCAGCGAGTCACATTGGCTCGGAAGGCTTTCTCTCCATATCCAAGCCCCATTGCTGTCTGCTCTTGCCAACAGTCATCGCAGGGAGCCATCTCACAAATCCGATCTTCAGCCCCAGGGAAGCCCAGACCAACATCTGGACTGCAGCCTCCCAACAGACCCTGAGCCAGAACCAGAGTGAGACCACCTTTGGATTCCTGACCCACAGAGGCTGTGAGATAAGAAGCTTTTGTTGCTCTAAACCACTTGATTTTAGGATCATTTGTTATGCAGCCATAGATAACAGACACTCTAGTTAAACTTTTAAGACACATACAGTGCAAATCCTAGATCTTGGCTGCCCATTGCCTAGGGATATTACTGAGGATACCCACCCCTGCAGCGGGGTATGAAATACTTGTGTTACAGAGAAGGTCAGATATTCAGAGTGACAGCTGTGAGCGAGATGAGAGTGGGGGCTGGCATAGCATAGCTGGTGCTCTCCACCAGTTTTTACTTTCTTTTCAGAAAGGCTAATTTCCATAGCAGTTGTCAGGAAACCTCGTGGTGCTCCCTGGCAAACATATTCTTGTTCTTGTGGTGCTGGATCTCTGGCATGTATTTAAAATTTCTGGCATCTGCAGCTGACATGAAAACCTGATGAGAAAAAGCAATCCCAACTCCTCTCTGCCCCCGTAAGGATCACCATGATTCCTTCCCAGCCTCTCTATTGCCCAGTAAGCTGAGCAAAATGCAAGTTCAACAGTAGAAAAGTGCATCAAAACCAACTTTCTTCCAATGTATCAGGAGGGACACTTAGAAATTCCTCTCTTCAGGATCTCATGAGAAAAAGAGAAGACTTTCTTTTTCTCGCACACAACAGTAAAGTGTGAATTGTGTTGAATTATAACAGAAGAGGTCGAGAAAGACAGCAAGAGCAACACTGAGCATGAGGGAAGGTTCTTTCCTCCGCGTGGTGGGTGGTCTGCATGTGACAGCGGAAGGTCCTGTGCTACCAGACTCCCCTGTCCCCGTTGGCCACAGTACCTGGCGCTCCATTCCAAGATGCATGGAGCCAGGCCGTGCTGTGTGGCTTTTTTTTGTTGTCATTGGCATCAAGAGGGTCCAGAAGGACATTCCCCTGGAAAAATGTGTTTCCCCATGCTTCCGAGGGACTGTGATTATAAAAAACTGAAAGAGAGAAAGAGGCGGAGGAGGGAGAGCAAGAGAAGAGCTTAATAATCGGCAAGGGGAAGTTGTTTAGTCTCATGCCAAACCCTTTAGGTCTTCTGCAGGCCCATGGAAGGGGGAGAGGGGAGGGCTGCCAGCACCGAGGACCTAGCTCGGAGGTCAGGAGAGGGCCCCGGGTGGCCTATATCATTCACACATGTCCTTGGCGAACCCCAAGAAATTTCTTCACAGAGCCTCAAACTTGTTCGCAAAGGTGACAGCTATGAACAGATGGGCCCTCACACCGAGGTATGGGCCCAAGAAAAAGGTGAGAAGCAGTGAAGCCATAAAAACCTGAAAAGTACCAGCAATCATTTCAGAAAGCAGCCACCTGGCGGATCTTCTCCTGGAAATTCCTGTGTGTACCAAGTGGACACCCGTGAAACACACACAGGTGAGTACGTGAGAAGTTGTCAGGGTCCAGAAGCTCCTCCTGGGTCCCCATCTCCCAGTCACTACCCTGTTCCTCACTACTCCTGGAGGCAACCACCGTCCTGACTTCTAATACCAATGTTTAGTTTACCTGTCTTCAAACTGGATACAGTATATAATAATTTCACATATTTTCTTTGATTCTGGCTTATTTTTCATAATGTTTCTAAGATTTATTTATCTTTTTTGGGTAAAGCATTGTTTTGGGCTTCCCCGATGCCTCAACAAGTAAAGAATCTTTCTGCAATTCAGGAGACATAGGAGATGCCTGTTCGATCCCTGGGTCTAGAAGATCCTCTGAAGGAGGAAATGGCAACCCACTCCAGTAATCTTGCCTGAAAAATCCCATGCACAGAGGAGCCCAGTGGGCTACAATTATGGGGTCACAAGGAGTCAGACATGACTGAGCAACTAAGTGTGAACACAGTTAATTGCTTTCTTTTAACAGCCATTCAGGATTCCATTGTATGAATGTGTCATCATTTATTCATTCTACTGATGAGGGTTGGTTATTTCTAGATAATGATACTATAATCACTCTTTGCGTATCTCTTTGTGTGCATAGGCACCATTTCTGTAGGGTATACACCTAGGAGTGTGTATATTCAAATTTAATAAGTTAAACTCTCTTGTAATGATGAATATATAGTTAAATTCAGAATAATTTAATAATATAATGGGGGAGCATGAATCACATATAATCCAATACAAATATTAAAAGACAAAAGTGTTAAAAATAACTGTAATTATAATATTTTAATAGACACATAATAAAAAAGATGTACATCGTGGCACCAAATCATAAAATGTGGGAGGGGAGTGTAAAAATGTAGAACTTTTGTATGTTTTTGAACATAATTGACTGTTATAACCATAAGATGTTTTATGTAAACCTCATGGTAACCACAAAGCAACAACCTATAGCAGATATACAAAGGATACCGGCACACAGAAGGGAATCAAGCATAATATCATCAAAGCACAAAGGAAGAGGGCAAGAGAGGAGGAGAGGAACTACAGAAGAGCCAGAAAGCAACTGACAAGATGGCAATAGTATTTCCACACCCATCAATAATTCGTTTAAATGTGAATGGTCTAAATTCAACAATTAAAAGACACAGAGTGGCTGAATGGATTTTTTAAAAAGACCCAACTGTACGTTGCTTAAAAGAGACTCATTTTAGTTTTAAGGACACACATAGGCTCAAAGTGAAGGGATGGAAAAGATATTCCATGCAAGTGGAAACTAAAAGAATGTAACAGTAGCTATACATGCATTTTTAAAAATACTCTTTAAGAAAAAAGCTGCAACCAGAGACAAAAAGGTCAACAAATAATGATAAAAAGGATCAATCCCCCAAGAGGATGTCACCATTGTAAATATTTATGCATCAACATTGAGCAAAATTGACAAAATTGACCACCACTACTGCCACCCCTAAAGAAACAAACCAATGAAATCCTCTATTCTCTAAAGAATAAACAAAGATTAGGCTTTGGCTCAGTTGCCTGAGCCTAACCCTTGACTCGGCCTGGGCATCCCAGCACACCTGTGTCTCGGGATGATGCTGGTCCACACCAGGCAGAAAGTGAGTGTCACCTTTGTTTTTACTCTCGGGTGGCATCACTGACTCAATGGACTTGAGTTTGAGCAAACTCTAGGAGACAGGGAAGCCTGGCGTGCTGCAGTCCATGGAGTCCCAAAGAGTTGGATACAACTTAGCAACTGAACAATGAGGTTCATTTTAAAACATTCTTCACAAGACTCAGGAACCAAAGGTGCATATAAATAATAAATACTCACTCTCTCTTTTTTTTTTTTTTTTTTGCAATGGTTCAGATCTAGCAGGAAAATGAAATTATAATGTCAAACAAGAAAGAAAAGAGAGATTTTTAAAAGTTGCTAGGTCACACTACTCGTAATAAAATCTCGGTTTAATGCAAGAGTCCCTAGGTAGGGTCCCTCTTCCAATCCTGCAGACTCACTCATTCAGCTCCAAGTCCAATGCTTCCCACAGTGCCTCCTGCCCTTTACTTCTCCTTTCTTGTCAGGGAAGACCCAACAATTAGTGGCATCCCTTCTCTCCCCTATAAACACCTCCTCTTCTCCCCAATCCAAGCACTCAAAGCTTCAAAGAAATGAAGAATTTCTCTTCCTCACAAAATAATCCTGGGAAGAACTGACCTGACACACCAAAGTGCAATGAACTCCCTTTCCCATGAAACTTGAGGCAGCCAGTAGTATTGAATCGCATTTGACCCCTTCAGGATCCCACCAGCAGGAATACCCTGGGTGAGGGCATACCTGAATTCCTCCGGCTACACAAGGGCATGTGTGCTATGATCCAAACTCTTCCATTTCATGGCAAATATTTTATAACGTAACCCAAGTGTTTGCTATTGAGATATTGTATTCCAAACTTTCTCCCGGAGCTCACTCTTGCCTTTAATATCCAAGCAAAATGACATGATGTAATTGGAAAGGCCAGATGCCATGGAGCCCCAAAGAAATATAGGTGCTTCTGATTACTCGACAAAATGGATGCTTTTTGAGGACCTATTATGTTAAAAGTCTCAATGCTAGGTGCTTATAAAATACAGAGAGATTAAAAAAAAAAAAGTGATGGCCCCATCCTCCAGAGTTTTTATAATCCAGTGAGTTTTCTGTGTCCTTCACACCAGATCTCAAAACAGCACCACTCCAGGGGCAGGTGGCTGTCCATTTCCTGTAAAGCATGGAGAGGAAAAGTGACTGTGGATAGCCAGGGTTGAATTTTCAACTAGAAGCTACTGCCTGTTTCTCAGGTAGCCTGCGGTATAAATAATCACACAACACAGCAGATCAATTATTTGCTGTTTCTGCAGGCATTTGGGACCATGTCACCTCTCTTCTCCTAGCTGTGAGTTTTTGTCATCACATTTTGCCCCAGTAAGAGTTGGCAAACCTATTCCGTGCAACCAAATGCTTCAGTGAAGTGGGATTTAGCTCCTTAGGGCTCAGCTCCCCCATGAGAAATGATCCCCCCAGCATCCCTGCTAGGTCTCTCCTGTTGCCAGGCAACAGCCCTAAAGCTCCCTGAGCTTTCGGTCAGGGCCCTGACTGTGGGAATGACTTCCTTTGTCCTCATGTGTGCCTTCCTGCTTTCTAAATGTCCTCTGGTGGCTGAGGTCACCCTGCATGTGAGAATCTATATCCTGGTTTGTGTCTACTTCTGAGCTTTCCCCCCCAAGAATCCCAAATCTTCCTCTCTATGTCATGGATGTTATACAATCTATATGCATACAGCCTATATGAACACATTATACATGCAAATGGAGCTAATTCCTTGGAATATCTCTGTTTCTTCCTTGCCAGCTGCCAGATTTCGCAGCCCAGCTGCTACCCAGCCAGGCCATTTTATTCATCAAGGCACAAAACTGGGGTTTGGCCCCTCTCTTCCTAAAATCACAGAATATAAAGGCTGGGAAGAGCTGGGGGTGCCCTCAATTCTCCTTTGACAACTCTGGCCCTTTCCTTGGAGCTAAATTAAATTGTTCTCCCCAGCTATTGTAAACCTGTCTTCCTTATGATGGAGTACTTGTGGCTTATTCCTTGGGGAGCACTAAAGACAGTGTCTAAAGAACAGCTGGATATATAAGAAAGAGGGCAGTCTCAGCGTCTGTGGAGAGTGTCCATCAGGACCTGAGGTTTCTTTGTGGCAGGAATGTGTGTGGCATGATAAAAACCCTTCCATTTCATAGAAAACCGTGTGATGCAATCCAAGTGTCTGCTTGGGATGTCAGTTCCCATGTCTTTCTCCTGGGAGGTCACTCTTTCCTTTAAGATCAAAAAGACAAAAAAAAGGAAGCTTGAGTACACTGCACATTCTTTATGAAGCCTGAAGCCCAGTGTCCTGCGTGTCCTGGGAGTCTCAGAGGGATTGTATTCCTTGCAGTGTCCTCTCTTTCTCTCTCTCCCCATCCCCACTCTCCTCCCCATTCCCTGGATTTCTCTGCCTCTCCTCTTTCTCTTCCACAGAAGGTTTCTTTAATATATATGAGCTGCTGCCTCAAGCTAAGCCTTTATAGGGTAATCAAGGACATCTTTGCAAGTTAAGTATTTTCTTTGGATTAAGAATAATCCAGTCAATACTTTCCCATTCAAAAGAAAAAAATTGGACAATACATATTTTATCCTTCCATGGAGTATTTTTCTAGCTTTTGTATTAGTTGCTATTACTCCATGTAAATTACAGCAAAATTTGGTGATTTAAAATAACATACATTTATAATCTCACAGTTTCTGTGAATCACAAAACTGAAAGTAGCTTAACTGGGTGGTTCTTGCTTGGAGTCTCTTGTGAGTTCTGTCAAGTCCAGGATTGCAGTCATCTGAGGGCCCAACTAGGGCTGAAAGATCTTCTTTCTAGTTGGTTCACTCTCATGCCTGATGTGGAGTGGGAAATGGCAGCCCACTCCTGTATTCTGCCTGGAGAATCCCATGGACAGAGGAGCCTGGCAGGCTACTGTCCATGGGGTCGCAAAGAGTTGGACGCGACTGAGCGACCAAGCATGGATGCTTGATAAGTTAGTCCTTGCTGTTGACAAGTGGTCTTACCCCGTGCACCAATTTCTCATTGGAACTGCTTGGGTATCCTTACAGCATGGAAGCTGGCTTCTGCTAAAATGAGTGATCCAAAAGAGAACAAGAAGGAAGCAGCAAGGTCTTTTATGGGAAGTCATACTCAGTCATGTCTGTAACATCCTGTTGGCTTGTGCAGGTCAGTCTTTTTCAATGTAAGAGGCGACACACAAGGACATGGGCATCAGGAGCAAGGACCATGGTGGATAAGAAGGGCACCATGAAGACTGCCTGCTGCACTGCTTAAAATGAACATCAGACCTCAAAACCCACACATTTCACTGGAACAAAAATACCATTGACTGCAAGATACATCTTTATTTTATGTAACAATAAGAAAGAAAAAATGGCCAATATTGGGAGACTCTCCAAATAAAGCTGACCCACCAAAGCTACATCTTCAGTTTTCGGGTAAATAATAATAAATCCACCCCACAGAAAGAAACAGCAGAAAGCTTGTAAATCTCAGTTTGCATGGAGTGAAGGTAGGGAAAAAGTACTCCCTAGAGAATTTGAACTCAAGTGGATAGGAGCCCCCAGACTGACACAGCTTTAAATAGAACCTAAAATCCCCTCTTAAGAAACTTGATCTCAATCTAGATGAACTAAATTGAAGAGACATTCGAATTTTAAACAAAGTTAAAATGTGGGAAAATGTGTATCTTAAACTCAAGAAAACATAGTGGTCACCTCAGCAAGAATTCAGGTAAAATGTACAGAAATGGTTGAGAATCAGCATTCTTTAGGGCAAAATCACAAAAATGGAGTCTTATTTTTGACAAAAGAACAGAACCTTGGTCCATCTGCTGTGTTTTGTTGGCCAGTGTGTCCTTTCTCACGTCAGTTTCTTAGACTCAGCTAATTAATACAGAAGAAGAGAAGCAGAAAGTTTATGAAGGGAATCAGCACAGAATCAGTGGACATAAAATAAACTTTGAATTAGATCCAGGTCTAATTCAAAGTAGATTGCAGGTCTTTATAGCTGTGCAATCTTAAACAAGCTGCTTTCCTTCTCTGAGTTGTAAGAATTAAATAGCACCTACGAAACACCTAGCACAGTGTTTATCATATTTGTTCAAGAATGAGAACTACTATGATAATTACCATGTATTTATCAATTTCTAAAACTGCACTTCTTTTTTGAGATTTTTTTTTTTAAACTTCAACTAAGAGAAAGCCTAATACCCAGGGAAGACTACCTTCCTCCTGCTGCTCATTCAGTAATACCTGTCAATAACTGAACATAAGTCCTGGGCTTGAATGTTAGTCCAGCTGCAACAGCTAGACAAGGCACGTGTGTCTACATGATTTCCTTCTCAAGGAGCCTTAAAGGAAGAGCAGTGTTTTGCCAGATTTACTGTATTGATGAGGTCTTGAATCATGCTGAGTGCTCTGTATCTTCAGTTGTGTCCAACTCTTCACGGCCTTATGGACCATAGACCATCAGGCCCCTCTGTCCATGGGATTCTCCAGGCAGGACTACAGGAGTGGGTTGCCATATGCTTCTCCAGAGGATCTTCCCAACCCGGGGATCGAACCCAAGTCTCTTAGGTCTCCTGCATTGGCAGGTGAGTTCTTTACCACTAGCACCACCTGGGAAGCCCCATTGAGGTCTTAGGGGTTCACTGTATAATATCCTTTTTTTTCCCCTTCTCCCTTCTTCAACTGAAGAACAAAATGCAAGAAGTAGACAAAGGAGGTAAAAATGTCAGCTATATTGCTGAGAAAGTCAGTTAGAGAACATGGCATTAGACCTGTGATCAAAAGAACATGTCACAAGAAAGAGGAACTTGACAGTGAAGAGACCTGGCAGATGCTGTCTTAGCCAGGTGATCAAGGTCAATATCAACAGTTGTAAACCATGTGGATACAAGTACCCCTGACATGTTGGTATGATGATAATAACACCTTACCTCCAACGTCTTCCTCCCCAAAACCTAAAATTCTGGTCTAACCATCAGAAAAACTTCAGACAAGTTGCAAATGATGAATTTTCTACAAAATACCTGACCAATACACCATCAAGGTCCTCAAAAACAAGCAAAATCTGAAAAACCAACATAAGCCAAGAGGAGCCTAAGCAGATGTGACCAAAAATTGCAATGCGATGCCCTGGATGGGGTGCTGGAATGGAAAAAGAAGCAACAGTTAGAACTGGGCATGGAACAACAGACTGGTTCCAAATAGGAAAAGGAGTACGTCAAGGCTGTATATTGTCACCCTGCTTATTTAACTTATATGCAGAGTACATCAGGAGAAACGCTGTACTGGAAGAAACACAAGCTGGAATCAAGATTGCTGGGAGAAATATCAATCACCTCAGTTATGCAGATGACACCACCCTTATGGCAGAAAGTGAAGAAGAGCTAAAAAACATCTTGATGAAAGTAAAAGAGGAGAGTGAAAAAGATGGCTTAAAGCTCAACATTCAGAAAACAAAGATCATGGCATTCGGTCCCATCACTTCATGGGAAATAGATGAGGAAACAGTAGAAACAGTGTCAGACTTTATTTTTTGGGGCTCCAAAATCACTGCAGATGGTGAGTGCAGCCATGAAATTAAAAGATGCTTCCTCCTTGGAAGAAAAGTTATGACCAACCTAGATAATATATTCAAAAGCAAAGACATTACTTTGCTGACTAAGGTCCGTCTAGTTAAGGCTATGGTTTTTCCTGTGGTCATGTATGGATGTGAGAGTTGGACTGTGAAGAAGGCTGAGCGCAGAAGAAGTGATGCTTTTGAACTGTGGTGTTGGAGAAGACTCTTGAGAGTCCCTTGGACTGCAAGGAGATCCAACCAGTCCATTCTGAAGGAGATCAACCCTGGGCTTTCTTTGGAAGGAATGATGCTAAAGCTGAAGCTCCAGTACTTTGGCCACCTCATGAGAAGAGTTGACTCATTGGAAAAGACCCTGATGCTGGGAGGGATTGGGGGCAGGAGGAGAAGGGGACGACCGAGGATGAGATGGCTGGATGGCATCACGGACTCAATAGACGTGAGTCTGAGTGAACTCTGGGAGATGGTTATGGACAGGGAGGCCTGGTGTGCTGTGATTCATGGGGTCGCAAAGAGTTAGACACGACTTAGCGACTGAACTGAACTGAACTGAAGGAAATCTAAGTAAACAATGGACTTTAGTCAATGAGACTTTAGTCAATTTGGGTTCTTTAACAATGAATCATACTAATATAAGATTTTAATAATAAAGGAAATGATACAGATTATACAGCTCTCTCTGTACCCTCTTCTCAACTTTTCTGTAAATTTAGAACTGTTGTGAAAAACAGAGTATTGAAGAGAAAAATAGTCAGGCCATGCCAATATACCCCAGCCCTTCATCCAAGTGTAGATGGTGGGGCAGCTACTTGGGAACTTCAGAGCAGACTCCCTGACCCAACATGGCTCCCCAGGACCACAGACAGAGGAAACCAAATCCCCAAGACTTAAAGGCATTTCCCTGATTGACCCCACCCAACCACGGGGCATCAGCTGTGACCCGTATCAGGTCATGAAGACAGCCTCCATGGAGGGTCAGGGAACCATTGCAAGGGGCCAGATATGTTTCCAAAGAGGCTCAAGGCAAAGCAGTCAGCTTGTGGATGCTTGGGCTCAGCTGTCTGAACTCAAAGTCTGGGTTTGCCGCCTTCTACCTGTGTGACCCTCACAGGTGGCTTAACATCACTGGGCCTCAGTTTTGTGATCTGTAAGATGGTGATGGCAGCGGTATCTACCTCAGGGGCTGGAGAGGATTAAATTAGATACTGTAGCAAAGTGGCTGGAACAGTCCCTAGGACACAGTAAGTGCTTGATGATTGTATGTTGTTAGCATTACTCTCAGAGAAACAGAAAGCCAGGGAAAGAGCTGCCCTCCCTGACCTGGAAGTCGGCATGGGAGAGCTTTCAGGGGGTTCAGGAAGAAGCCCTTGCTGAGATAAGGAGGTGAAAGGCAGTGAAGGGGTCCCGTCCATGCTGTGGCCGCAGCCCAGGGCACATGTGGGAAGACAGGCAAGACCAGACAGGAGTGGAGATGAGCTCAGCCATGAGGCCAAAGAGCACCAGGTTTCTGTACTTCTCTAGAGAGACAGGGCGCATCAGGGCTGTGGTGTGTGTGCTTAGTCGCTCGGTCATGTCCGACTCTTGTGACCCCATAGACGGTTATGTAACCTGCCAGGCTCCTCTGTCCATGGGATTTTCCAGGCAAGAATACTGGAGTGGGCTGCCATTTCCTTCTCCAGGAGCTGTGGTAGGCAGACTTTTTCTGTAAAAAGGCTTTGCGTGCCCAAAGGCGAAATCAAGGATACAATGCATCTCTGTTACGTAACGACAAATGCACACATCCCTTGTGTTATCATGCTTTGCTCTGTTGCATTTTTACAAATTGAAGGTTAGGGGCAACCCTGCACTGAGTCCGTCTGTCAGAACCATTTTCCCAAGGACGTTTACTCACTTCATGTCTTTTATACAATTTGGTAATTCTCATGGCGTTTCAAACTTTTTCCTTGTTATTAGACTTGTCATGTGACCTGCCATTAGTGATCTTTGATGTTACTATTGTAACTGTTTTGGCATTTTAAATTTTTTTCTATTTTTTATTTTTTTGGTTTGGTGGTGCCATGCAGCAGGCAGGATTTTAGTTCCCAATCAGAGGTCGATCCCACACCCTCTATGGTGGAAGCTAGGGGTCCCGACCACTATACTACCAGGGAAGTCCCTTGGCATTTTTTCGTTTTAAGGTATGTTTTAAATTAACCCATGTAATAGCCATTTGAAAATACCCTGATGTTGGGAAAGATTGAAGGCAGGAGGAGAAGGGGATGACAAAGGATGAGATGGTTGGATGGCATCAACGACTCAAAGAACATGAGTCTGGGTAAACTCCAGAAGTTGATGATGTACAGGGAGGCGTGGCGTGCTGCAGTTCACGAGGTCGCAGAGTCAGACACGACTGAGCAACTGAACTAAACTGAACATATGTACATTGATTTGTTAGACAGTGCTATTGCACCAGACTATAGTTTAGCATTAATGTTTATATGCACTTGGAAACCAAAATCTTCTGTGACTCACTCCGTTTTAATACTTGCTTTATCGCAGTTGTCTGAAACTGCAGTGTCTCAGAGGTCTGCCTGTGAATAACTCCTGGGTGAGTCTAGTGCCCTCGGATGGCTTCATTCCTCCCCATCTCAAATGCCACCCTCTCTCATACTTTAATGTGAGTATAGGCATAAAAATTAAAACAACCAATATAAATTGCAGGATTTGCTGGTCTAGAGTTGTTAGCAAGTCCATCTTCAGCAACACTGCGTTAGAACCCAGAGCTTCAGAGTCACTCACTTCTCCTCTCTTGTTCTCCATCCCTTGAAGTTTTTGGAATGGCTGGCAATAAGAAGTAAAATGAAATGCTCTGGTGTGGAAGTAGGGGTGGCTTCCCAAATATTGCTGAGTTATAACAGCACCCCTGAGATTTGCAGTGCATGGAGCAGCAGAGCCAAGTGATGAGGTCACAGTTTGGGCTCCTGGCAACTTCTCTGCAGCTATGGAGGAAGCAACCATGGACAACTTGTAGGCCAATGGGGTGGCTGTGTTCCCATACAACTTTATTTATAGACACTGAAATTTGAGTTTCAGGTAACTTTTACATGCCACAAAATGTCATTCTTCTCTTGATTTTTTCCCAACCATCTAAGAACAGTGGAAAAAACTAGTCTTAGTTCCAAAACCCTACAAAGACAGCAAGATGAATTCAGCTTTCAAGCATAGTTTGCCCACTCCTATTTTGAAGGATGGGCCTCCCTGGTAGTTCAGTGGTAAAGCATATGCCTGCCAGTGCAAGAGATGCGGGTTCAATCCCAGGGTCAGGAAGATCCTCTGGAGGAGGAAATGGCAATCCACTCCAGCATTCTTGCCTGAAAAATCTCATGGACAGAGGAACCTGGCGGGCTACAATCCAGGGGTTGCAAAAGAGTCAGACGTGACTAAGCGACTGAGCAAGCATGAGCGCGAAGATTTTAAATAAAGCCTTAATTCTATCAAGTCATCAGCAAACTATAGACCTAAAAGCCTCTTCTCTATATTTTCTGGGGCAAATGGTAACGACCTCTCTGCAGAGAGGGTTCTCCGCATCAGAGAGGCAGTTCACCTGCCTCTGTTCATCCATCTTCCTTGTTTGCAGCATCTCACCCCTCCTTTCCATAAGCAGTTGCTGTCTCAGATGGTAGGAGAAGGAAACTCAGAGAAACCCTTATCACTCTCAGCTGGGCGATTCTGGGCTCCTGCCACCATTACGAAAAAGCTTCTTTTAGCCTCATAACTGTTGCCAGAACTGAATGAGTTCAATTCAGTTGCTATAACTCACTTCTATGGCACCTCCCAGGCAGGCAAGGTGTTACACTAGATGGAAGCTCTTAGCTCCCAGCCTACCGGGAAGGGTAAGCTTAGGGTGTGCTTGAGAAAATGACATGTAAACAACAAGGATATGATTCAATCTAGTTGTGATGCCTCCACAATTAAAATAGTCTTTGGTTTTGTAATCAAGTGGCCTGCATGCTGAAACCGGAAATTTAAATAGTAACAATAACGGTAGGTGCTGACATTCACATGTGGATGCAGAGTGGCAAACAGATGCTAGATAAACAGGAGTAAACAAAGAAAAGGAGAAAGGAAACCAGAGCTCCTTAATCAGTCCTGAGATTGCACATCTGGACCATTTTTCAGAGAAGGAGACGAGGCCACAGAGGTCATGGTTTGTCCAAGTTCACCGGCCATGTAGCAGGTACAGTGAAGGCTGGACCTCAGTGTCCCCAGCTGGGATGTTCATGTCAGGCATAGCCTTCTACTAACAAATTGGCTGAAATCACAGGATTTATATCTGTTTACACCGACAGTCTCATGTTCCTCGACTTAAGGAAGAGGGCATTGGTGTGGGTGTCCAGGACAGTCTTGTGTATATTTCCATCCTGTAAGTAACAGTACCCTTTTCATTCTCAACAGTGTCTGGCTGAACAACAAATTATATGATCACTCTAGTATTTGGTTGGACAGACGGCCAATGTCTGCCAGACTTCGGAGACTAATCAGAGGGGAAATGTTCCCTGATTCAGCTTTAGGGTGGCAGGCTCCCCTGGGATGGCTCTGTGTTCAGAGTGCTCTGACTCTCCTCACCCAGTTCTTAGCTGAGGCATCAAGTTAAAAGAGTCTTTTGTCCTGCGCACTCTGTAGGCATCTTCTTCATTCTCTGGAGCCTGATCCTTTCAGGAGCAGGAGCCGCTTGATGCAGACACGGCCTTTCAGCACAACTGCCCTGGCCCCTCCCCTCTGAACAGCCCTGGCCCCTCCCGACCATCCTGGGAGAGCAGCCTCAGCAAACTCCAGAAACCCCTTTTACCTGGAAGGTATGGCTTCCAAGTTGGATGCCCTCTGGGAAACAGAAAGATTAGAAACTTACTTAGTGTTGAAAAACAAGTACCTAACCATCTGGGAGGGCTTCCCATGGGGAGGTCCATGGGGTCACAAAGAGCTGGACATTACTGAGCGGCTGACCTGAACTGAACTGAGGGCTTCCCAGGTGGTGTTAGTGGAAAGAATCACCTGCCAATGCCGGAGACCTGAGAGACTCGGGTTCAATCCCTGGGTTGGGAAGATCCCCTGGAGGAGGGCATGACAGCCCACTCCAGTATTCTTGTCTGGAGAATCCCATGGACAGAGGAGCCTGATGGGCTATAGTCTATGGGGTCGCAAAGAGCCAGACACAACTAAAGTGACTTAGCACTCACACAATCTTCTGGACAAGAGAGAGTTAGAGGTAAACCCCACATGGGCTGAAGAAACACAGTGTGACCCTAACCATCCTGATGTTCAGTTAACAAAGGAGGAAAGGAGGGGAGAGACTGTTTTGAGCAGGTGTCCCCCAAAGTGACCCAAGGAGCCTCCTGAAGGGCGTGGTAGAAGGCGGATTCCTGACCTCCCTCCCACAGAGAAGCTGAGGACAAGGTCGTGTGTGCTAAGCTGCTTCAGTGATGTCCGACTCTTTGTGACCCCATGTACTGTAAGCCACCAGGCTCCCCTGTCCATGGGATTCTCCAGGCAAGGATCCTGGAGTGGGCTGCCATGCCCTCCTCCAGGGGATCTGCCTGACCCAGGGACCAACCAGTGTCTTTTACACCTCCCACATTGGCAGGCAGGTACTTTACCACTAGCGTCACCTAGGAAGCTGGAGGATGAGGTCGGAGACTGCATCTGCCCAGATTCCAGATGATTCTAATGGGCACCACATGCTGGGGAGAAACTGCTTTAGAAACATGTTTCAATAAATGCACTCTGACCAATCTTCTCTCTCTGTATCGTTTATACTGTCTTGTGGTGGCTTAACAGGCCTTTTTCCAAGAACGGAGAGGGTGAGATCCCCGAAAGACAGATTCTGATGAGAAAAGAACCAGGCAATCAATCAAAGAGAGGCAAAGGAAGCAAGAAGAGAGGAACAATCATGTGAGCATGGGTCTCTGGAAGCTTTTCCAGCTGGCATGTGCTGAACACCCTTTCCCCTCGCCTCCCCAGGTAATACAATGTGACTGGGCTTATTAACTCAGAATGTTCCTCTAGTGTTGTGGCTGGGTCACTGGTCTGATTCTTCAGAGGCCAGCTTGTCCGTTTACTCCGCTTTGCCATCAAGTATCTCTCTATGCTTCCTGTGAGGTGAAAACAGTTGGGAAGCACTGTAATTATTCCACCGCAAGCATATTTATTAGCCTCCTAATGATTGTGCACTCAAGTCTAATGTGTGTGTAGGTGTGTATGTGGCATGGATTCCCCACCACCAACAGATTCTCCCACACCAGCAGGGCGTTACACAATTCTGACCCTACCTACCAGGAGATAGCATCAGATCTCACAGATTAAAGAGCTCAATCCTGTAAGAATGCCCCCAAACTACTTCAAACGCTAATCACAAGCCTAGGTCATCACCTGTGCTTCTGACTGACCAGCTGTAGTTTAGACCAGAAGTTCCCATGACCCCTCTCCTTGGGTTTGATTCATTTGCTTAAGTGGCTCACCAAACTCAGAGAAGCATCTTACTTACTAGATAATGGGTTTATTATAAAAGGATATAACTCAGGAACAACCAAATGAAAGAGATGCACAGGGTAAGACATGGGCAAGGGGCGCAGAGCTTCCATGCCTCTCCAGGTGCCCTACCCTCCCCAAACCTCCCCATGTTTACCCACCCGGAAGCTCTCTGAACCCGTTCTTCTGCGTCTCTCTGGAGGCTTCATTATATAGGCATGATCAATTAAATCATCGGCCATTGCTGATGGAGGATTCAACCCCCAGCCTGGCCCTGTCCTCTCAAATTCGGGATTGGGACTAAAACTTCCAACCATCTAGTCACCCACTTGGTTCCCCAGGCAACCAGCCCCCATCCTTAGGTGACCCAGGGGCTTTCAGAAGTCACTTCGTTAACATAACAAAAGACACCTTGATCATTCTCATCCATTTTTTTTTAACTTTATACTTAATCATCACTTTTGAAAAATCCCAAGGGTTTTAGCAGCTCTGTGCCAGAAACTGGGACGCAGACCAAATACGTATCTTATTTTAATTATAAACTGCTTTATCACCCCGTCTTTTCACAGTTAAGTTGGGAAAGGGGGGCGGGGAGCAGGGATTTCAGCTTACTTGCTATTGAACGAACGGAATGAGAATGCAACGTTGTCATATCCATGTGTCTCTATCAAAGTCCCACAGTCAGAGGGCTGGTTTATCCAGGAACAGCTGGAAGACTGTGGATCCCTTCAGAAAAGGCTGAAGCTCTCAGTGCTAATCTGATCAGAACACCTCCCATCTAGGCCCTCTCCCCTCCCCTGGCTGGCTTTCTCTCTTTCCCGGTTTACTCCTTCCTCCCAGAGCTGGTGGTGTTTCTGGATGCTTCTGAAGCATCAGCAATAAAAAGGAAAAGCCAGAGGCAGAATCCCAGTGGGGAGAAGGATAGTGCTGAGGTGACTGCTGCCCCACAGCTGGGTCATTTTACATCAAGTCATTCTCATCGAAAGATCGAGAAGGCCACTCACGTCCTTGCAACACGAATGGACGCATGTGGTCTTTCCCCTGAGAGAATCACATTAAGACTGATTTGCCCTTTTAAGCTCCCAAATGCAACTCTAGAAGGTGTGGTGAGGCTATATTTAACCTCAACCCAAATTTGAACATCAGCCTCCAGTGAGGGATCGTTGTTCCCCTAGGAACCGGCCAGACTGGACTTTTCTCTCACTCAGCCTTCACTCGTGGGGCCAGGCCTCCCGAGGGGTGCCCTCTGGGGATCACGAACTGGCAGCCACACCACAGACACTCCTCTCCCGGAGAAAGGACTGTAGCAGGCTAGACGGACACACCCCAGCCTGTCCTGCTTCAGAGCAGACAAGGAAGGAAAGCCATCTGCTAACTTCTCATGGGCTCAAGTAGCAGAGTCAGAACACACGTCCAGGGACTTGCGGAGATTCTGCCCATTTAGTGAGACTTTGGTCCACACACCTTCTAGAACAAAAGCCCTTGTTAGTTCATGCATCCCTCATATCTTCTTCCCACTCCCCGGATATTTGTCAGACTCCTGACGATTCTACCAAGCAGGTTTTCTGTCTCCCGAAGGAGTCGGTGGGCTTTCTTCATCTCTTCCAGAGAGTGGGGGCCAAATGTTAACCTATCACTATGGACCTGAGAAAATGGGCTATAACCACACCAGTTTTTTAAATTAACTATTAAAAAAAAGGATTTTGTACATACTGCTATATTTAAGATGGATAACCAACAAGGCCCTACTGTATAGCACATGGAACTCTGCCCACTGCCACAAGGCAGCCTGGATGGGAGGGGAGTTTGAGGGAAAATGGATGCATGTGTATGTATGGCTGAGTACATTTGCTGTTCATCTGAAACCAACACAACATTGTTAGTTAGCTATACCACAGTACGAAATAAATAGAAAGTTTCTTTCTTTAAAGAGTTTTCTGAGAGAGTGGTGAAATGAAAGGTGGTGGTGTCTCCTTGATTATATTCCTTCAAGAGGAGAGAGCTCCAGCTTTGCGATGAAGCCCTCACTCCACTGTTTGCAGATATGCATAGACTAACTTATTTGCTTGGATTCCTTTTAAAATCCTGTGACCTGTGGGAAAAAAGAAAAGTGCCAGAATGCGTGACAAACAGTGTGTTGTACCATTATAGATTCGTTTTCCCTTTCTCCCTGTTGGATGTATTTTGCAATGTTCTAGAACAAGTGTATATTACCTTTATCTTCAGAAAGAAGGGGAGACACTGTCCTGGCACTGGGACAGTCATAGGTCATACTGTGCAAATGAATTAACTTTGTGGCAGATGCTTCGTGAGGGATGGGGAAGGGCTGGCACAGTGGCATCATTTCCATGAGTCATGCAGCTGGAATCCAGAGTCAAGTCTTCCACGTGGGCAGCGCTGTCCTCTCTCAGGAATATGCCCCAATCCACCTGGGCCTGCGGTTAGATTTGGAAGCAGAGATGGTTGAGGTATTTCCCAGCCACCTTTATGCATGCTTGTGTGCTAAGTCACTTCAGTCATGTCCAACTCTTTGCAACTCTATGGACTGCAGCCCGCCAGGCTCCTCTGTCCATGGAATTCTCCAAGAATATTGGAGTGGGTTGCCATGCCCTCTCCAAGGGATCTTCCCAACCCAGGGATCAAATCCAAGTCTCTTATGTCTCCAAAATTGGCAGGCAGATTCTTTACCAATAACATCACCTAGGAAGCCCAGCAACATTTATAAAACCAGTTAAATGCAGGCTTCCAGAAACCTCTTTACAAATTTGAGAACAACTATGAGTTCAGTTCAGTTCAGTTCATTCACTTAGTCGTGTCCAACTCTTTGCGACCCCATGAATTGCAGCACGTCAGGCCTCCCTGTCCATCACCAACTCCCGGAGTCCACTCAGACTCACATCCATCGAGTCAGTGATGCCATCCAGCCATCTCATCCTCTGTGGTCCCCTTCTCCTCCTGCCCCCAATCCCTCCCAGCATCAGAGTCTTTTCCAATGAGTCAACTCTTCACATGAGGTGGCCAAAGTACTGGAGTTTCAGCTTTAGCATCATTCCTTCCAAAGAAATCCCAGGGCTGATCTCCTTCAGAATGGACTGGTTGGATCTCCTTGCAGTCCAAGGGACTCTCAAGAGTCTTCTCCAGCTACCATCAGTCATCCAGTCTTGGCTAAGTGGTCCAGGAGCAATGGAAAGAGAAAGAAATGAATGAACTACTTCTGACCCATCTGACTCTGTGTCTTTGGCCCATAAACGTGACCATTGTCAGCAATTCTCTTGGAGCTTGCCCCAGCCTTGTTTAGCAAATCATGTCTCCAGACTTTGGTTAGCTTGAGCACAAACTGGGGGCAAAGAAGAGGGTAAGTATTTGAACTTTTCTAGGTAAATATATTAAAAATAGGAAGCAAATGAGAATTTCCCCTATCTTGCTAGCTCCCAGCATTGATCTTCTTTTTAATGGTATTTATTTATTTATTTGGAGTATAGTATTTACAATGTTGTGTTAGTTTTTGCCATACAGCAAACTGAATCAGATATATATGGATGTATATCCATTCTCTTTTAGATGCTATTCCCATATTGGTCATTACTGAGTACTGAATAGAGTTCCCTGTGCTATACAGTAGCTCCCAGGATTGTCTTTAATAGCATGTGCTAGACAAAGGAATATTCAGATATTTTCTCAGTGAAGTGGAGATGGTAGCTTGGTAGCTCTTTATCTATTGCAACCCAAGGGCTATCATATGCTGCAATCACTTTGAAGGCTTAAAAGTGGAATTTTCTAGACCTTTGATGGGTCAATCCTTAAATCATGTTCTCCTGATAATCTTTTTGGGGGGCCCAGCCTAAAATCCTACATCTTTAGACTTCCCAACAATTTTGTAAGCAGCTAATGCTCTGGGTTAAATCCCTTTGTGCTTAAACTAAAATAAACACTGGTATCTGCAACTGAGCCCTGACTTTCAGCAAAGATATGCTGACTGCCCCATAAGACAAGCCCTGTGCTACTTGGTGAATGCATGGACAGTAATTCATCTGTGTTGAGTACCTCTTATTTGCCACCGAGTGCTCCAAAGTTCTTTTCCTCCAAAACCTTATTAATGATAATTACAACTGGATAAACAAATATAATTACAATTGTACATTATGATACAGCCAGTTAATACTATTATAGGAGCTCTAAACAGAGCTAAGTAACAGAAGAGAAGACAGAGATCAAGAGTTGGGTAAGCTTTCAAAAGTGGGGCTCCATACTCCCTATATGTAACACTGCTATTAACTCCTAGGCTGCTCCTAAAGCCCTCTTCCTTTTCTGGTTACCTGTCCACCTACTGAGGCTTAATACATTTCAGTCCTGCGAGGTTGTTCTCCTCATGATTTCTCACCTCACCACCTCTGTTTTTTTTATCCCTCATACTTTGAGTGTTCCTCTTTGTCCATCCAATCTGACTCCTTATTCCCCTCTACTTTCTCTGAATTCCTACACCATTTCCACACACACTGTTTTGTGTTCAGTCTTCCTGATGTGAGGTCTATACAGTTTGTCATTACCTGCTTATCCTGCTTCAGCAGCCCTTGGAAACAAGGAACCTTACACTAAGCACACGGCAGTCGCTGGATAAGGCACTGGATACATTTGATTTTTTTAACAACTTCTGCTCCTTGTTTATCCACATAGCCTTCACCCTTGCTGTCCTAAATGAGGTCAACACAAATTGGAATTCAAGGGAGAAGAGGAAGTGGGGTACTCAGTTTAAGAATGAAAAGAGGACAAGAAAGGCAGAAAATGGGGAAGGTAATACACCAGAAATCAAATGAAAAAAGGAAGGGAAAAAATATTTTGTCCTAAGGCTAGACAATACATTTCTATCTTCCTCCAAGTATCATCTCCATTCTTGATGATACTGTTTGACTTTCTAAGCACCTGTTCAGATGATATGAACCATGTTAGAGTCTTCTGATGCTCATGCGAGTGTGACAATAAAGGTCAAGTTCCCAATCATGACCCCAGTCTGCCATTCACAATCCCCATCAGTTACAATGGTGCAGACCAAGCATTTGCTTTATTTCCATCATCCAGGTACAAAACACAAAATCCTCTCCATTCTTTCCTGTCTACCATACTGCTGGGGAAACCAATCTGCCTCTCTTCTTCTAATGAACTAAAAAAAAAAAAAAAAAAGCAAAATGCTTCTCCTGAGAGTAAACCAGGATTCGGAAGTTTTTGCAGTGTTTGTTTCCATCTATTTATCTTCCTCTATTTCTGCTTTATTGACTATGCCAAAGCCTTTGACTGTGTGGATCACAATAAACTGTGGAAAATTCTGAAAGAGATGGGAATACCAGACCACCTAACCTGCCTCTTGAGAAATCTGTATGCAGGTCAGGAAGCAACAGTTAGAACTGGACATGGAACAACAGACTGGTTCCAAATAGGAAAAGGAGTCCGTCAAGGCTGTATATTGTCACCCTGCTTATTTAACTTATATGCAGAGTACATCATGAGAAACACTGGACTGGAAGAAACACAAGCTGAAATCAAGATTGCCGGGAGAAATATCAATCACCTCAGATATGCAGATGACACCACCCTTATGGCAGAAAGTGAAGAGGAACTAAAGAGCGTCTTGATGAAAGTGAAAGAGGAGAGTGAAAAAGTTGGCTTAAAGCTCAACATTCAGAAAACGAAGATCATGGCATCTGGTCCCATCAGTTCATGGGAAATAGATGGGGAAACAGCGGAAACAGTGTCAAAGTTTATTTTTTGGGCTCCAAAATCACTGCAGATGGTGACTGCAGCCATGAAATTAAAAAACGCTTACTCCTTGGAAGAAAAGTTATGACCAACCTAGATAGTATATTCAAAAGCAGAGACATTACTTTGCCGACTAAGGTCCATCTAGTCAAGGCTATGGTTTTTCCTGTGGTCATGTATGGATGTGAGAGTTGGACTGTGAAGAAGGCTGAGCGCAGAAGAATTGATGCTTTTGAACTGTGGTGTTGGAGAAGACTCTTGAGAGTCCCTTGGACTGCAAGGAGATCCAACCAGTCCATTCTGAAGGAGATCAGCCCTGGGATTTCTTTGGAAGGAATGATGCTAAAGCTGAAGCTCCAGTACTTTGGCCACCTCATGAGAAGAGTTGACTCATTGGAAAAGACTCTGATGCTGGGACAGATTGAGGGCAGGAGGAGAAGGGGACGACCAAGGATGAGATGGCTGGATGGCATCATGGACTCAATGGACGTGAGTCTGAGTGAACTCCGGGAGTTGGTGATGGACAGGGAGGCCTGGCATGCTGCGATTCATGGGGTCTCAAAGAGTCGGACACGACTGAGCGACTGAACTGAACTGAACTGAGAGTAGATGGATTCATTCATCCGTATTGAGTATCTCCTATATGCCACAGATCACTCTGACATCTTTCCCTTCAAGACCTTATTGATAATTACATTTGAGTAAACAAGCAAACCAAAAATTACAACCAGCTAGTGCTATAGCAGGAATTTACCTGGGAGCAAACATGTTTGGAAGGCTTTGCAGTGTTTATTTAATCTCTCCACCCTCCACATCTCCCCATACAGAGCAGTACATTTGACCAATGAAAAGGCTGTCAGCAGCTGAGCTGAATATGCTATGAGTACAGATAAACACCAAAGCAGCAAGTGAAGATGCATGGCCCTTAAATGGATCCAAGGGGTTTTTTTGGTTTTGTTTTTAACTTATAACTCAATGGCCTTTGCTATTAACACGGAGACTGTCACTCATGCTACTGTGGTTCTTCCCTAAGGACTCTTCTAGACACCATTTATTCACCTAGATGCTCCCAAGACAGAAATTATTCCCTTCGTGTCAGGCACTGAGGGCAGGCGTGGTAACTCTCTGCTGCCCCAGGAGACTCGTTCATCACAGGCTGCTGATCATCCGCTTCCCAGAGCAGACGGATGTCATGCAGGTGCATCCAGGAGCCAAGGGTGAGATGGGAGCCAGGTGCACAGGAGCGCTGGGCCCTGCCCCCTTCAGACTCCCAGCAGGCCTCCCCCAACCCAACCCTGATATTTCCCATAGCAGGCTCACAACCTCTCTAGGCAGAGGTTCCCCTTATCTATCTAATCATGCAAAGGGAAAAGGAAAGTGAAGTCACTCAGTTGTGTCTGACTCTTTGCGACCCCATGGACTGTAGCCTACCAGGCTCCTCCGTCCATGGGACTTTCCAGGCAAGGGTACTGGAGTGGGTTGCCATTTCCTTCTCCAGGGGATCTTCCCAATCCAGGGATCGAACCCAGGTCTCCCATATTGCAGGCTGACGCTTTACCGTCTGAGCCACCAGGGAAACCCAATCATGCAAAGGAACAGAAAAAACAGCAACAGCAAAACCCAGGCCCAGGTGGAGTTAATTCTTTAGCCAAGGTCACACTGCAAGATGGATCCTCAATCCTCAGGCACTACAATGGATCCCTGTGTGGATAAAGTACAAGCTGCTTAACACATGTGTGAAGCCCCTTTTGACCTGGCTGTCAGCTCCACCCCTCCCGGCCTCAGGCTGCAGCCTCCAGTTCCAGTTCCAGTTCAGTCGCACAGTCGTGTCCTCCAGCCCTGCTCAAATCATTCGTGTCCAGACCCTTGAACCATGCCATTACCGCTGCTAGAACTTCCTTCTCCAGCTGCCAACCCACCACCTCCGATGCCTCCTCTCACTCATCTTTACTCATCCTTACGGTCCCAGCACCCCATTCACCCTCTCATTCAATCGATCCACAGGCATTCTGCTAATCCTTCCCCTACGTGGTGTCGTTGGACTCTGAGGATATGACAAAGAATAACGGGAACAGGTCCCTGCCACCCAGAGTTCACAGCCCAGTGAAGAGGCATAAGTAAACAGACAGTGATAAGATGCTGGGGTAGGTGCTGTGAAAGGATAAGAACAGGGTGTGTATTCAAGGTTGTCCAGAGAAACAGAGCCAATAGACACTAGAAGGGATGAGTGTGTGTGCAGATCGAAATAAAGATAAAGAAATGTATATAAACACTTGGCTCATGTGTTCACAGAGGTAGGCAAGTCTCCAGTCCTGCAGGGTGGGAGTCATCATAAGAGCCCACTGGCTTTAGTTCTAGTCCATCTCTGAAAGCTTGAGAACCAGGACAGCCAGTGGTGGAGTTCCAGTCCAAAGGTCAGCTGGCTAAAGATCCAGGAAAAAACCGATGTTTCAATTTGAGTCCAAAAGCAGAAAAAGATCCAATGTCCCAGCTCATAGGCAGGCAGGCAGGAGGAACCCCCATCTCACTCAGGGCAGAGTCAGCTCTTTGTTCTATCCCAGCCTTCATCTGATTGTGTGAAGTCCACCCAAACTAGGCAGGGCCGTCTGCTTTATTTGGTCCACACATTAAATGTTAATCTCATCCAATACACCTTCAGAGAAACACCCAGGATGATGCCTGACCTAATTATCCTGTAACCCAGCCAACCTGACACACAGAAGTAACCATTGCAAAGTGCTGTGGGGACACATAGCCAGGCCCTTGACTCTGGAAGTGCTTTCGTGACTACCCCCTAAGGCTCCATCCAGGTCCTTCCTCTCTGTTCCAACAGCCCTCACTACACTCCTTACCATAATTCTTGTGGGCTAGTATTCTCTCTCTCCTGACTGTAAAGTCCCTGACATTGTTAAAACACTATTGAGACCTTGCTCTGAAGTCAGACCTACTAGGCTAAAGTCCCAGCTCTTTCACTTTTAGCTGTATAGCTGGGCAAGCTTTCTAACCACCTGGGATAGCATTAGTGCCTATCAGCCTCACAGGAATATTGAGAATTGCATTAGTGCCTATCAGCCTCACAGGAATATTGAGAATTAAAGGAAGCAATACACAGAATGTGCTGAGGGTCTGCTGGCACACAGTAGGTCTCCAGAAAACAGTAGCTCTAACAGTCATTCTCTGTGTACTCCAGCACCCATCAGGCTTCCGGCACATGACAGGTTATTGTGGAGACCTGCACACTGCCACCTGACTCCCTCTCCTATCCTGCCAGCAGCTGCATCTGTGCCCACGAGCATCTCAGGGCCTTGTTCTTGCAGAATGCTGCTAGCATGCCCCCAGACAGGAGCGATGGGAAGGGAAGTGTCTTGTCTTGCTGGAAAGAAGGTGATGACAGGATAGATGTCTGTGAAAGGCTGTAAGTGCCTGGAGCAGCTGCCCTGAGGACTATTCCCAACAAATGATGGTCTTTAGTGATCAGCTTGACCTTCAGTTAATAGTAAGTTAATAGTAAGAATGACTTCAGTAGGATAATTGATTTTTGGCCAATCACCTTCAAAAGATGGAGACCTCAGGACAACTCATTATCCAGTATTTGATTTCCACTTGGAGGAGAAACAGGACCCAGGGGAATGAATTGACATTGTGCAGTTTCATTTTTCCCACAGTTAAGGCCTCTCCTGTCTTTCTAGAGGCTTTTAACAAGTCCTAAGTTAATTTTTTTTAATTGAAGTATAGTTGATTTACAATATTGTGTGAGTTTCTGCTGTACAGCAAAGTGATTCAGCTATACATACATATGCATTCTTTTTATATATTCTTTTCCTTTATAGTTTTGCATAGTATACACAATACATTTCCCTGCGCTATGCAGTAGGACCTTGTTGTTTATCTATTCCGTATATAATAGCTTACATCTGCTAACCCCAGTCTCCCACTCCAACCCTCCTTCAACTCCCTTCCCCTTGGAAGCTGTAAATCTGTTTTCTATGTCCCTGAGTCTATTTCTGTCTTGTAAATAGGTTCATCTGTGTCATATTTTAGATTCCACATATAAATGATATCATACGGTGCTTTCTCTTTCTGACTTACCTCACTTAGTACGGCAATCTCTAGTGGCACCCATGCTGCTGCAAATGGAAATATTTCATTCCTTTTTAATGGCTGAGTAATATTCCAGTGTATACAAGTACCACATCTCTTTATCCGCTCCTCTGCTGATGAACATTTAGCTGGTTTCCATGTCTCAGCTATTGTGTGTAGTGCTGCTATGAACATAGGTGCATGTATCTTTTGGGATTAGAGTTTGGTCTGAACCAGTCCTTTGTGTAGTGTGAACTCAGTGGTGTATAGACATGAAAGGATTTTTTTAATTAATTTATTTTTATTGAAAGATAATTGCTTTACAGAATTTTGCTGTTTTCTATCAAACTTCAGCATAAATCAGCCACAGGTATACAAAAGGGAGGGTATATATCCCCTGCCTTTTGAAGCTCCCTCTCATCTATCTCCTCACATCCCCTCTTAGGTTGATACACAGCCCCTGTTTGAGTTTCCTGAGCCACACAGCAAACTCCCATTGGCTGTCTATTGACAAGAAAGGATTTTACTGTCCTTCTACCAAGGTCTTCCATCTGCGGTCATGGAATCAGCCCTGGAATGGTACCTCTATCCTGGCCCAGCCTCTCACTCTCTGCATCTCAGTGACCACACCTGTAAAGTAGGGAGCATCACCTTCCCCACAGACCTCAGAGTGACATCTGAGATAGGACAGATACAGTATCTATATCAGCTGGGTGGTACTTGTGAAAAAGCCTGGGAGAGTTTGCAGTGTTACGCACATACAGGGCAGGAGCTTACATGGGAGGAACTCAGCCTGAAGGTCTTCTGTAACCCAAACTAATGTTTCATTTCAGTTCAATCGTTCAGTCGTGTTTGACTCTTTGCAACCCCATGGACTACAGCACGCCAGGCCTCCTTATCCATCACCAACTCCTGGAGCTTGCTCAAACTCATGTCCATCGAGTTGGTGATGCCATCCAACCATTTCATCCTCTGTGGTCCTCTTCCTCCTACCTTCAATTGTTTGCAGTGTTACACACATACAGGGCAGGAGCTTACATGGGAGGAACTCAGCCTGAAGGTCTTCTGTAACCCAAACTAATTTTTCATTTTAGTTCAGTCGTTCAGTCGTGTCTGACTCTTTGCAACCCCATGGACTACAGCATGCCAGGCCTCCTTATCCATCACCAACTCCTGGAGCTTGCTCAAACTCATGTCCATCGAGTTGGTGATGCCATCCAACCATTTCATCCTCTGTGGTCCTCTTCCTCCTACCTTCAATCTTTCCCAGTATCAGGGTCTTTTCCAATGAGTCAGTTCTTCGCATCAGGTGGCCAAAGTATTGAAGCTTCAGCTTCAGCATCCGTCGTTCCAATGAATATTCAGAACTGATTTCCTTTAAGATTGGCTGGTTTGATTTCCTTGCAGTCCAAAGGACTCTCAACACTAGAATAAATGTAAAATGGGAGAAATATTTTCTCACAGCATGTAAGTCAAAAACCATGGAGTCATGCTTTTTAAAAATAATATAGCTTTTTCTCTAATATGTCAGTGAGCTGTCTTTTGAATCGGGTAACATGGTGTGTCAAGGGGTTTGGACTTCATCATAGCTTTTTATTTCCAAATCATTCCAACCCATCTTTCAGCATGAATACCACCAACTAAGCGAGTGCTTATGAGATACAAAAAAGATGTTAAAACAACAGGGAATGTTAAACAACAGCATGATGGCCCCCAACGTCACTCTGGCTGAGGTTCCTCAGCACATACCACTGTGTGGCTTGAAATTGGGTATTTACTCATCAGCTAGCGACTTCATTTTCACTTTTCACTTTCATGCATTGGAGAAGGAAATGGCAAACCACTCCAGTATTCCTGCCTGGAGAATACCAGGGACAGAGGAGCCTAATGGGCTCTATGGGGTCTCACAGAGTTGGACACAACTGAAGCGACTTAGCCGCAGCAGCAGCAGCAGAGGGCACTGCCCAGGCCAGAGCATAAGCTGATTATAATTCACTAGACCCAACACAAAAGCTGAGTGTCATGAGTTTGTGTCCCTCCAAAAGATATTGAAATCCTAACCCCAATACCTGTGAATATGGTCTTACACAGTCTTTGCAGATGATCGCGTTAAGATGAAGTCGTTAAGGCAGGCCCTAACCCTACATAGCTGTATCCTTACAAGAAGTGGAAATGGACACAGAGACAGACATGCACAGAAAGAAGACAACAGTCATGTAAAGACACAGGGAGGAGCCAGCCTTCTACAAGCCAAGGAAGAGCAGAGGCTAAGCTTCCGAACCTAGGAAAGAAACATGGAACAGATTTTTTCCCCAGCCCTCAGAAGAAACCAATCCTGCCAACACCTGAACTTAAACTTCTCATCTAATGAACAATTAAAATATGAATTTCTGTTTAAGCCACCTGGTTTGTGGCTCTTTGTCTTAGCAGGTGTATTGCTAGTATATTAGCAAAAAATATACTAAGCTACCGTCGTTTTTTTTTAATTTAGAGGGACTCTTTTCCATAAGGTAATATCCTCTCAATTATTTAACTAGCACATAGCTTCCAGTGTGCAGTTAGCAGTGGTAACCTAGGAAATGTTCGAGAAAGAACTTGTAGAACTCTGGCCTTCATATAAGAATGTGGAGCTCAAAGCAAAAGAATCTAGGAAGATGCACAAATAATAAAGGAAATTATAGCTAACATTTACTGGTTATTTCTACGTGCCAGACACTGAGTTCAGCCTTTCACATGCATTAACTCATTTAATTTGCACAACAACCTTATGTAGTAGACAGTCATCACCCCCATTTTTCAAATAAGGAAGTCAGTCCGAAAGGTTTAGTTACTTGCCTAAGGCAGCACAGCTAGTAGGTGGGAATTTTGTGAATTTCAATCCTTGACAGTCAGGCTCCAGAGCACACTCTAATGGCTAGAAAGAGCTGGAAGCCACCAGTTTTATAAGATACGGCTAACCCAGGGCCTTCCCTCATGGTCCAATGGTTAAGAATCTGTGCTTCCACTGCACAGATCACTGTGGGTTTGATCCCTGGTCTGGGAAGTAAGATACCACATGTCCTGCAGTGCAGCCAAAAAAAAAAAAAAGATATGGTTAATTCCATCATTGGCATCTCTGAGATAACGAGGACGTTTTAAGTACACCCCTTGAGTCCATATTCACTGATGGCCTCTCATGGCTACCCATCATTCCAGGCACTGGGAAAGCAAAGCTGAGCCTGATGCAGACCCTGCCTGCAGGGGGTGCAGGCCATAGAACACAGGTTAGGGCACAAATCTTCAGTCTTATTTGCATTCTCTGCTAACTCTTGGTTCTGCCCACCACAGAATTGAGACTTTTCCTAGGAAAGATTTTTACCATATAGCTGTGATGTTTAATTTGATGTTTCAGCTTGGCTGGACTATGGAGTGAAGTGAAGTGAAGTAAAGTGAAAGTCACTCAGTCATGTCTGACTCTTTGCGACCCCATGGACTATACAGTCCATGGAATTCTCCAGGCCAGAATTGAGACTTTTCCTAGGAAAGATTTTTACCATATAGCTGTGATGTTTAATTTGATGTTTCAGCTTGGCTGGACTATGGAGTGAAGTGAAGTGAAGTGAAGTGAAAGTCACTCAGTCATGTCTGACTCTTTGCGACCCCATGGACTATACAGTCCATGGAATTCTCCAGGCCAGAATATTGGAGTGGGTAGCCTTTCCCTTCTCCAGGGAATCTTCCCAACTCAGGGATCAAACCCAGGTCTCCCACACTGCAGGCAGATTCTTTACCAACTGAGCTATCAGGGAAGCCCCAGACTATGGTACTCAGTCATTTTATCAAACAGTAATCTAGGTGCTGCTGAGAAGGTATTTTGTAGATGTACATAATTTTTTTCAAGTGGTTGATAGTAAATAACGAAATTAAGCTTGATAATGTAGGTGGGCCTCATTCACTCAGCTCAAGGCTTCAAGAACAAAAACTCAAGTTTCCCAGAGAAGAGAAATTCTACCTCAAAACTGCACTATCAACTCTTACTGAGTTCTGAACTTCCAGTCTGCTCAACAGATATTTGAACCTACCAATTTCTGTAATCATGTAAGACAATCTTTGAGATAATAAAATGATAATATTAATAAATAATAATATCATATATAATTCTGAAGCCTAATATTTTTAAAATATACAATTATATTAAAAATAGTGTACATACATAAATATACACATTTGTATGGATATAAGCAAATGTGTATTTGTATATGTGTATTCTATTGGTTCTGTTTCTCTGAAGAACTGTGAGGAAATAATATTCTCATTAAAAATCACGAGATTAAGGTGGAAGATTTGGGTCTGAGTCCCAGATCCATCACATACCAGCCCTGGAAACTTTAGAAATTTCTGGAAGGCCTAAAAATTATCTTCAGAAATTCTCTTCAAGCTCCAAATTCCTTACTTATAAAATGAAAAAACTTTAATGTTTGAATAAAGTTTGCTTCACCTGCTTCCTAGAGATGTGTCGAATGACACAGATTAAAAACAGTTTTGAAATAAAATGCCAAACCAGTGTCAGTTATTACATTCCGAGGGCATAATTCTTACAAGTGTAGGTGACTGTGTCTTTTCCTTTCCAACTTTGCACAACTGGCCTCAAAGTGGGACAGTAAAAAGACATGCTGGGCATCAGAGGGAATGAATGGAGACAGCTAACTGGAGGTCATGGTGAGTCGGTGCCAGAAGGTGATCAGCACACACCGTGGGGCATCCTTGCTGGGGGCGCAGTGAGGACAGAGGCAGGCAGGACCTGCACGTACTGTTGGCATGGAGACAGAGGAAGAAGGTATTTTCCATCAGCCCTGCAATCTTCTTCAAGCTTCAAATTCCTTACTTATAAAATGAAAAAACTTTAAATGTTTGAATAAAGTTTACTTCACCTGCTTCCTAGAGATGTGTCAAATGACACAGATTAAAAACAGTTTTGAAATAAAATGCCAAACCAATGTCAGTTATTACATTCCGAGGGCATAATTCTTACAAGTGTAGGTGACTGTGTCTTTTCCTTTCCAACTTTGCACAACTGGCCTCAAAGTGGGACAGTAAAAAGACATGCTGGGCATCAGAGGGAATGAATGGAGACAGCTAACTGGAGGTCACGGTGAGTCGGTGCCAGAAGGTGATCAGCACACACCATGGGGCATCCTTGCTGGGGGCGCAGTGAGGACAGAGGCAGGCAGGACCTGCACGTACTGTTGGCATGGAGACAGAGGAAGAAGGTATTTTCCATCAGCCCTGCAATCTTCTTAGGAGACGCATGACCAGGAAAATCAGCAGGCAGAGTGGCTGCTCAGAGTTGTGCAGTGAAACTGCCCTCTGGAGCTTCAGCATCTTGGGTCCAGAGGTCCCTGAGCTCTAGCTGAGCAGCCCCCTGTGATATGAGAGGTGGAGAGGAAGCACCCCTGACCCTACTCAGGGCCTGGAATAAGCCTTCAGAAGCATAGAGCGTTTGGCTGGGTTAGGAGTGATATCCCTCGGAAGAGGAGCCTTCTGGTGGGTTAGACATGGGGAAGGCATGAGAGATGGGGTGCAAGGTGCCAGGGAACCCAGCAAGGGNTCTAGCTGAGCAGCCCCCTGTGATATGAGAGGTGGAGAGGAAGCACCCTTGACCCTACTCAGGGCCTGGAATAAGCCTTCAGAAGCATAGAGCGTTTGGCTGGGTTAGGAGTGATATCCCTCAGAAGAGGAGCCTTCTGGTGGGTTAGACATGGGGAAGGCATGAGAGATGGGGTGCAAGGTGCCAGGGAACCCAGCAAGGGTCTCATGAGAGGAGCACTCTATTTGCTGTATTCAGAAAGGTGTAGACAAGCTAGCCACCCAGCAGTACCCTCCTCACAGTGTCTGGGATGCCCTGCAGTTACTTCTCTGTCTACACAACAAGGATGCCATGCTGCTGGTTTGGCTGAGTTCTCCCGGAAGGCCCCAGTGACTCCACCTGCTTCAGCCTCATGTATTACAGAGTGCTCAGCAGTCACCCTCTCCGGTGTTTGGGGGGCAGTCTCCATCCACCCCTTCTCTCTACTCCTCTTTAAGCCAATGAACCCAAAAGCCAAATGACACCACACCTGTAGGGTCACAGGGCCACTAGTTCCCTGGTCTTTGGGGTTTTATCCAGGCCAACAAATTATTTCTGAGAACAAAATGTTTTCATCTCAAATCCAACAGAACCAACCCATTCCACTAATATTGTAGCCCTAACTTAAAATGTGTCAAGTGTGACTGGTGTGAGCTTGTGTGATGCCCTGCAGCCCGTGGTCTGGAATTTCTCCATTTTCTCAAAGCTCCTTACCATACACTTTTCATGACAAATATTGATTTTTGTATTCAGCCCTCAGGATGTGTCATATTTTTCTTTTGTATTTTCAAGACTGTTCTTTGTTAGTGTTTTCTTTGTCTTCCAGAACATTATCGCCATTCCCCATATGTTTTCTCCCCTAGATAATCATAAAAATTAAAAGCCTTCATTAGCATGCACCATTGACGATGCCAAGTTTTCTAAGCACGTTTATGGCTTTGCGTCCAATGAACACTGTCTTCTCCCCTTGTCCCCACTCGGCACCTGTTCTGAGGCTGTAGTTCTAGAGGCAGAAAGCATTTCCACTGTTCCCACAGTTTACCACCTGCCCCAGCCACACACCAGTTTTCAGAAGCGGGATAAACCTCAGTCTGTAAGAATTTTATAGACAAAGAGTGACTCTGGCATCTGCTCCTCCAAAGTAAACCTCTGAGTTCAAGCAAGAAGTTTCCATAGAAACAATAAATCGTACAACACATAATCATACCGGAAGGAAGGAAGGAGGAAGAAAGTCATAGACTATCAGGGAGACAGGGGAGGTGACAGATTTTATGGCATTCCAAAGTCATCTCAGAGCATTTAACAGTATCTAATAGGTTTACAGACATAGGTAGCCTCATCTCAGTGGTACTCAGAGCAGGGTCAGGCACAGGCTAGTGGACCAAATCTGCCAGCATACTATAGACAGCCCTCAAATTAAGAATGGTTTTTATATTTTTTGAGGATTGTGAAGAAGGTAGGCTGGAGGGAATTGACAGGGCCTGTCACCACAAAGCTGAAACTATTTGTGATCTGGCCTTTTACAGGAAAAGTTTGCTCTAGAGTTTCCCAGACTTGCCTAATCACCTTGATTCACTTGTAAAGACTGTCACGCACACAGATCCCCTGTAATGATGAGTCCATCACAGCATTGTTCATAATTGCTGAAAATCAGGGCCTAAACTGTGGTGTTGGAGAAGACTCTTGAGAGTCCGTTGGACTGCAAGGAGATCCAACCAGTCCATTCTGAAGGAGATCAGCCCTGGGATTTCTTTGGAAGGAATGATGCTAAAACTGAAGCTCCAGTACTTTGGCCACCTCATGCGAAGAGTTGAGTTATTGGAAAAGANGGGCCTAAACTGTGGTGTTGGAGAAGACTCTTGAGAGTCCCTTGGACTGCAAGGAGATCCAACCAGTCCATTCTGAAGGAGATCAGCCCTGGGATTTCTTTGGAAGGAATGATGCTAAAACTGAAGCTCCAGTACTTTGGCCACCTCATGCGAAGAGTTGAGTCATTGGAAAAGACTCTGATGCTGGGAGGGACTGGGGGCAGGAGGAGAAGGGGACGACAGAGGATGAGATGGCTGGATGGCATCATGGACTCAATGGATGTGAGTCTGAGTGAACTCCGAGAGTTGGTGATGGACATGGAGGCCTGGCATGCTGCGATTCATGGGGTCGCAAAGAGTCGGACACGACTGAGCGACTGAACTGAACTGAAACATCCATCCAGGAGAGAAAGGGCACACCTCCTTCAGAGTAAATGAAGTGGCCAAATTATTATGTTTACACAGGAAATTCTCACACGTGGAAAACAGGTTGCAGACAGATACATAGAATATGATGCTATTTACACAAAGTTTTTTAATGTAGTGTTATTTATGGATCCTCCATAAGTAGTGAAAGTATGAAGACATTCATGGCAAGGATACATGCCAAAGTCAGGTTCATGGTTACCACTGTAGAGAGAGGGATCAGCAGAGGGGCATAAAGAGGGCTTCGATTTATCTGTGTTTCACATCTTAAGCTTAGTGGCTTGTAGACATCACAGGCAATAAATATATACAGATATTTATGCAGACATAGATAGATACAAGTATAAAACATATTTGAATATTCTTCCTTGGATTTTTTGTACACTATAAATATTTTGTTATAATGATTTCTTTTTAAAATTACTGCTCAGTAATTTATAGCTCTTAATAGATATTCAATACAGTGCGGAAGAAGACTCTAGAGAACCCTTTGGACTGCAAGGAGATCCAATCTGTCAATCCTAAAGGAGATCAATCCTGAATATTCATTGGAAGGACAGATGCTGAAACTGAAGTTCCAATCCACCGGCCACCTGATGCCAACAGTCAGCTCATTGGAAAAGACCCTGATGCTGGGAAAGATTGACGGCAAAAGAAGAGGGCGGCAGAGGATGAGATGGCTAGATAGCATCACTGACTCAATGGACATGAACCTGAGCAAAATACAGTGCGGAAGAAGACTCTAGAGAACCCTTTGGACTGCAAGGAGATCCAATCTGTCAATCCTAAAGGAGATCAATCCTGAATATTCATTGGAAGGACAGATGCTGAAACTGAAGCTCCAATCCACCGGCCACCTGATGCCAACAGTCAGCTCACTGGAAAAGACCCTGATGCTGGGAAAGATTGACGGCAAAAGAAGAGGGCGGCAGAGGATGAGATGGCTAGATAGCATCACTGACTCAATGGACATGAACCTGAGCAAACTCCGGGAGACAGTGAAGGACAGGGAAGCCTGGTGTGCTGCAGCCTGGCATGCTGCAGGTCACAAAGAGTCAGACGTGATTTAGTGACTCAACAACAACAACAATAGATATTCCAGGAAGCTGAAGTATTTAAGGGTCAATATGTGGATCACATGAAAGAAAGTGCACATTTTCTATTCCCTTTTCTTTTTAGATTAATTAATTGAATGATGATTTAAAATATCAACTGAGTTTTTCTAATCAT
Source organism: Aepyceros melampus (assembly GCA_006408695.1). Lineage (NCBI taxonomy): Eukaryota > Metazoa > Chordata > Mammalia > Artiodactyla > Bovidae > Aepyceros > Aepyceros melampus. Next base: position 360,928 of record SJXQ01005515.1, on the reverse strand, counting down.
TTTAGGGTGCAATGTCAGCTGAGTGGATGCTCGAGTAAGAAGGCTCCTCCACTTTGGTTTTTCTGGCTAAAGGAGGGAGCATTGCTTCCATAAGTTTCTTTCTGAAAGTAGTAAGGGATGCCGGTCAATATCTTGATTAAAACATGGACAGGTGGAGACTAATTCTAGGAAGAGCTGGGAATAAAAAGTCAGTAGGGTAGCAATAAGCAGGGGGTGATGGTTTAAGAGACAAAGCTGGCTGTGGCCTTAGCTGGGCTCACAACAAAGACACAGTGGGAGAGAAAAAGAATGCAGCCTGAGGCAGCCGGGGAAGAAATCCTACAAATGCTGCTTCCAGACACAATGAAACAGATTGGAGCTGTCAGAGCACCATAAGACCTGCAAATAAAACCTCGAGGCTGGGAGGAAGGATTCTGCTAATTGGAGTGGATAATTTAAGAGGTGAACACAGCACAAAGCCCTAGAGGGACTGATGCAGGTTTAATTAAAGATGATTTTCCATAACCTTGTCCTTGATTTAAAAACACTGGCCTCTAGAAACACTGGGGATAAAAAAAAATGTGTGCCTTGTTAGATGGATTTCACCTTCTTTGAGGCTTAGCTATGGAGGGCCATTTTCCCATCCATAATTTTGTCCCACTGGGATGACTGCTGGATTTAGGGTACTGACCCAAAGGCCATCTCCACCCCCAGCCAGGTATGACCCCAAGAACAGGAAGTGATACAAACACATTTCAGTACTAATGAGGACAAAATGTAATACACAAACAGCAAGGATCAACCCAAAGTTCTTTCAGTTCCTCCAAGCTTCTAACTATGGAACTGGAAAACCTGGAGAACCCTGGGATTCAGATCCTTGTCCCCCACAGGCAGGTGCCCCAGCCTTGTCCCTGGAGACTCTTGATGGTGGCCTCACAGACTTAAGCTGTGCTGTCAACTCCACTGACTTCCCCTGGCTTTACCCTTGTGGTTGAACGGAATCAGATCAATAGTGGTAATAGATGGAGACGGAAGAGAGAGGAGAAAAAGCAAGGGCCCTAAGGGTAGTGATCATCATTTTTGAAACTGAGAATGAGCAAGAAAGATATTCTAAGTAATGACATGCATGTAATAGTAATAAGGTGCTGGGTGAGATGTAAGATGTGAGAGTTGGACCATAAAAAAGGCTGTGCACTGAAGAATTGATGCTTTCGAAATGTGGTGCTGGAGAAGACTCTTAAGGATCCCCTGGACAGCAAGGAGATCAAACCAGTCAAGCTTCCAGTAGACGTTAATGCTGTGGCCAGCATTTAACGTTTATTGCTCATTTCTGCTCCACTAGATAGTTAGGCCAAATATTCTTAATTTTAAGAAAAGATGGAAGAAATGACATGCATGTAATAGTAATAAGGTGCTGGGTGAGATGTGAGATGTGAGAGTTGGACCATAAAACAGGCTGTGCACTGAAGAATTGATGCTTTCGAAATGTGGTGCTGGAGAAGACTCTTAAGGATCCCCTGGACAGCAAGGAGATCAAACCAGTCAAGCTTCCAGTAGACGTTAATGCTGTGGCCAGCATTTAACGTTTATTGCTCATTTCTGCTCCACTAGATAGTTAGGCCAAATATTCTAATTTTAAGAAAAGATGGAAGCCCAGACAGAATCACTTGCCCAAAGACACTAGGCTGAGTTCTGACAGATCCAAGAGCTTTTTTCACTCTATCAACCTCCTAGGGCCCATGTGGGGCCCTCAATGGACTTTATCACAGTGAAGGCCGTACCTGCCCCATCCACCCCTTTGCAAACCTATCCAAGGCCCCTCTGGTAATTTTCTGAGCTTTACCTTTCTCTGCAATGTTTGCGTCACATGAAACATCCTGTGGACGAAATATTCAGATCCACCTACCAGAATCACAGACTGCTTCATCTAGTGCTAAGACAGGACCTGCCTTGATACAAATTTAGTTTTGCCATTTCCGCATTTTAACTACAAGAGATGCCCTTACTTTGTTTGGTGGTGATTTAGTCACTCAGTGGTGTCCAACTCTTTGCAACCCATGGACTGTAGCCTGCCAGGCTCCTCTGTCCATGGGATTTCCCAGGCAAGAATACTGCAGTGGGTTGCCATTTCCTCCTCCAAGGGATCTTCTTGACTCAGGAGTTGAACCCAGGTCTTCTGCAATGCAGGCAGATTCTCTACTGATTGAGCCACCAGGGAAGTAACTTTGGGGAGCCCTATATCACAGTGGGGGCCAAAAGACATGATGGTCCACACTTGACAAAAGCAAAGATGATTAACGCCTAAGATCCCAAGAGTATGTGCTGGTTAACGTGAGGGAGAATGAATGACTGTGGGGCCTCTGATAAATTGGTAGGGGGGTCACTATGTGGAGGAGGACAGGGGCCCAGGGGCCTTGCTATGGCTGCTGAAGCCTCTTCTAGAAGGTGTGTGCTAACCCCACCCCTCTTAGTACCCCAAGCTTGCTTCCTATAAGATGCTTATAAAATCAGCAGCACAGCACTAAGGGAGTCATATTCAATATCTTGTGAATAGCCATAATAGAAAAAAATTTTTAAAAGAATATATATATACACACACATATATATACGAATTCAGTTCAGTTCAGTCGCTCAGTCGTGTCCAACACTTTGTGACCCCATGAATCGCAGCACGCCAGGCCTCCCTGTCCATCACCATCTCCTGGATTTCACTCAACTCATGTCCGTCGAGTCGGTGATGCCATCCAGCCATCTCATCCTCTGTTGTCCCCTTCTCTTCCTGCCCCTAATCCCTCCCAGCATCAGAGTCTTTTCCAATGAGTCAACTCTTCACATGAGGTGGCCAAAGTACTGGAGTTTCAGCTTTAGCATCATTCCTTCCAAAGAAATCCCAGGGCTGATCTCCTTCAGAATGGACTGGTTGGATCTCCTTGCAGTCCAAGGGACTCTCAACAGTCTTCTCCAACACTACAGTTCAAAAGCAGCAATTCTTTGGCGCTCAGCCTTCTTCACAGTCCAACTCTCACATCCATACACGACCACTGGAAAAACCATGGCCTTGACTAAACGGACCTTTGTTGGCAAAGTCATGTCTCTGCTTTTGAATATGCTATCTAGGTTAGTCATAACTTTTCTTCCAAGGAGTAAGCGTCTTTTAATTTCATGGCTGCACTCACCATCTGCAGTGATTTTGGAGCCCAAAAAGATAAAGTTTGACAATATTTCCACTGTTTCCCCATCTATTTCCCATGAAGTGATGGGACCAGATGCCATGATCTTTGTTTTCTGAATGTTGAGCTTTAAGCCAACTTTTTCACTCTCCTCTCTCACTTTCATCAAGAGGCTTTTTAGTTCCTCTTCAATTTCTGCCATAAGGGTGGTGTCATCTGCATATCTGAGGTTATTGATATTCCTCCCAGCAGTCTTGATTCCAGCTTGTGCTTCTTCCAGCCCAGCATTTCTCTTCTCATGATGTACTCTGCATATAAGTTAAACAAGCAGGGTGACAATATATAGTCTTGACCTACTCCTTTTCCTATTTGGAACCAGTCTGTTGTTCCATGTCCAGTTCTAACTGTTGCTTCCTGACCTGCATACAAGTTTCTTAAGAGGCAGGTCAGGTGGTGTGGTGTTCCCATCTCCTTCAGAATTTTCCATAGTTTACTGTGATCCACACAGTCAAAGGCCTTGGCATAGTCAATAAAGCAGAAATAGATGTTTTTCTGGAACTCTCTTGCTTTTTTGATGATCCAGCAGATGTTGGCAATTTGATCTCTGATTCCTCTGCCTTTTCTAAAACCAACTTGAACATCTGGAAGTTCACAGTTCACGTATTGCTGAAGCCTGGCTTGAAGAATTTTGAGCATTACTTTACTAGTGTGTGAGATGAATGCAATTGTGCAGTAGTTTGAGCGTTCTTTGGCATTGCCTTTCTTAGGGATTGGAATGAAAACTGACCTTTTCCAGTCCTGCGGCTACTGCTGAATTTTCCAAATTTGCTGGCATATTGAGTGCAGCACTTTCACAGCATCATCTTTCAGGATTTGAACTAGCTCAACTGGAATTCCATCACTTTCACTAGCTTTGTTCGTAGTGATGCTTATATATGACTAAATCACTTTGCTGTATAGCAGAAATTAACCCAACATTGTAAATCAACTATGTGTGTGTGTGCTCGGTTGCTCAGTCACGCCCAACTCTTTGCAACCTCATAAACTATAGCCTCCCAGGCTCTTTTCTCCATGGAATTCTCTAGGCAAGAATACCTGAGTGGGTTGCCTTTCCCTTCTCTAGGGAATCTTCCCCACTCAAGGATCAAAGACAGGTCTCCTGCACTGCAGGCAGATTCTTTATTATCTGAGCCACCAAGGAAGCCCCAAATCAGCGGCACAATAGCTTTACTTTAGAACCACCATTTAAAGTGAAAGGAGAGACCAGAGGCCACAGCAGCATTATTGTAAAAACCTGATCCCCGTGGTGTGATGGGCAAGCTCCACCCACTTTCCTAAGGAGATGATCCCCTCTGACAGTTACAAGTCATTTAAAAGCTCTTGTGAAGCCTTGAGTCGAAAACCAACACAACTTCCAGACTCAGCCAATCCCATATAAGCATTTGAAGTGTCAGTCCTAAAGCATCCAAGGCAGACATTAACACTTACTTTCCCAGTGACCCATAAATAGCCCCCAAGGACTTTTCAAGAAAACCCTGACAACACAAACATGATGACCCTTTAGTAATGAAGTTAGTATCTGAGGGAGTTGACTGGATTGATGATTGGTTATAATCTTAAGAGCTCTTGCTGCTGCTGCTAAGTCACTTCAGTCGTGTCCGCTCCTGCTTGTTTTCCTCTGGGCGATCACCACTGAATGGACATTCTGTCTAATATTTGTTGTTGGCAATAAAATGGGAATTTCAATTCTTAAAGGGTTTCTGCCTTCAGGGTCTGGAGTGCATTAGAAATGTTGCTTTGTCTGGTTCATTCTGTACACGAATGAGTCATTCTTGAGATCTCAGGGGTGGAAGGGTAAGCAACTACTTAAGCAGGGGGCAAATTCTGTTCTGAAATGTGCATCCTGCTTGCAGAGTGGCTTTACGAAGCATCTTTCATGCTTCCTCCACAGAAAGATTGTAAATTAGGAAGCAAGACTTTGGATGAAATGAAACTCATGATAAAACATGAGCAAGAACAATTAAGGGTTTACTTCCTCCTAGAAATTAAAAAATATTTTATGGAATTTAAATTCCCAGCCCAAATATAATATAATATATTTGTATGGTTCTGGAACAACAGAAACATATACAGAGAAGTGGTTTGTCAAAGGCTAAGGCATTATTCCTACCCTTTCTTTCCTTGCTTTTTTCCCAGGGACAGGATGACAAAGCGTGGATTTTCTTCCACTCCTCCCGGTGCATGGTATACCAATACTCACGTGCTTGTTTTCATGTATTTTCTTGTTTGATGACTTAAACAAGATTCCAGAAGGGACAGGAGGGGGAGGAAAGATATTCCTCCAGGTGTTCTGGCAGCTCAAAGGGCACTGACCACTGAAGCAGATCTGTGAAGCTGAGCCTGTTGGAGGTGAATCTACATCAAAAACGTGTGATCCTCAGAGCCTATGAGTGGAATTCATCCCACAAAAACAGAAGAGGACAAGGAGCTCACTCCTGAATAAGTCAGTGTATGTGCATGGCGGGGTGCGGGACCATCCCCAGCGGCTTCCCTGCTGGGCAGGTTGCTGTTTGCTCTGGGAGCAGCATCTCAGGGAGAAGCTAATATTCATAGAAGCAATTTAGCAAGTGGAACCTCTGAGGATGAGGTAGGAAAGACGGAAATCAGGGAATCAGGGAGGGCTGGGGCCCTGGACGGGAGGCTGGGCTTGCCCAGCTCTTCTGGCACACCCAGCAACCCTGGCTTCCTGTGGGACTATGGCCTCCAGAGCTTGGCTCTTCACCTGCTCTAGGGATGGACACTGTGGGAAGCTGAAGAGAGCCTAGACTCTCTCCTGCCCAAAGTGTTCCCACCTCTCTGCTCTTCCCCTCTGAAGCGATTTACATCCTTCCTTCAGAGCGCATGCTCTCTCTCTGTTGCTCTGTGTGTGTCTCTATCTCTGTCTGATCTCTTGCTCTCTCTCTGACAAAGTTTCAGAGGTTTTGAAGACTCCCCTTAAGGCCACATGAGCTGTAGCTTTAAGAACTCCTAGCTTAAAGATGCGACTTTCCTGGTGGCTCAAAGGTAAAGAACCTGCCTGGAGACATAAGACACGTGGGTTCGATCCCTGGGTCAGGAAGATCCCCTGGAGGAGGGCATGACAACCCACTCCAGTATTCTTGCCTGAAGCACCCCATGGACGGAGGAGCCTGGCGGGCTACAGTGTGTGGGGCCACGAAGAGTCCCGACACGACTGAAGTGACTTAGCACAAGCATGAGCTTACAGAGATAGGCAGGGCACTCTCCGCTCTGAAAGGAGCACGTGGGACTTCCCTGGTAGTCCGGTGGTTAAGCCTCCACACTTCCAATGCAGGGGGTGCAGATTTGGTCCCTGGTCAGGGAACTAAATTCCCACATGCCGCGCAGCATAGCCAAACAGTAAAAATTTTTTTAAATGAAAAAAGGAGCACATGTTTGAAACAGAAAAAAAGATTAAAAAACTATAATTTTTTTTTTTTAAGCAGTTTGGGAGGTTTTGTTCAACCCCTCACCCATCATTAATTTCAGAAAGAGATGATTTGCTAAGCCTACACTATAGATTATGCATTTTGGGGCTCCATGTTGGGTTAAAGCCCAAAAGAGTGAGGTGCTAAATGCTATAAAAAATTTTTTTTAATTAAGATACTTTGCCTTATCTGTCTCCTAATCCATAGCTATCAGAAAGGGGGTTTGAGTCACTAACGGCCCCCTTTACAAATCTAATCCACACCAGGAGTAATTTCCTACTACTAATAAGAGGAAAACCAACCTGCAAAATCACTTGCCTTCAAACAACTTGTGACCCCAAGGGGTATGATGCGTTACACTTTATATGGATCACTTTGCGATCTGGGAGCACCAGGAATTCATTCATGAGTTCACTTTCCTATTTTCTTGTTCAGGGACCACTGGATTGACTGTGACACTGCAAATAAAGTTTACAGTCACTAAACTGCTTTTGGAGTTTAATTTGAGGATGTCAAGGTAGCATGTGATAAACTGCCACTCATATTATTTAAGTACCTATTTTAAAGAGAAAGATTCAAGACAAGAACTGCCATCTGCCTGTCTTCTCAGCTTCACTTGAGTGTCATTTTTCTGTAAATTTGTTATGTCTCTCTTCCATCGGCCCATTTCCCCTTATCTCTACCACACAGCATCCTCCTTTTGTTGCTAACAATCACTTTCCTATTTTCTTGTTCAGGGACCACTGGATTGACTGTGACACTGCAAATAAAGTTTACAGTCACTAAACTGCTTTTGGAGTTTAATTTGAGGATGTCAAGGTAGCATGTGATAAACTGCCACTCATATTATTTAAGTACCTATTTTAAAGAGAAAGATTCAAGACAAGAACTGCCATCTGCCTGTCTTCTCAGCTTCACTTGAGTGTCATTTTTCTGTAAATTTGTTATGTCTCTCTTCCATCGGCCCATTTCCCCTTATCTCTACCACACAGCATCCTCCTTTTGTTGCTAACAAGGAGAGAGAGAGAAAAAATAGCTTTTGTGAAAGTAAAAGTAAATTCTGCCAAAAGAAAATCATTTCCAGACATGAAATCTCTCTATAAAGAAAATTTCTGACTCTCTATAATTGAAAACGATGGATCAAATTAGGGTCTAAACAAAAGAAAGTATCTACTAGTTACACAAATGATACTCAAAGAGACCGGGAAGACTGATCATTGCCAAGACTTGGGCGGCGTATGAGATTTGACCCTATTTCCAAGTTGAAAAGTTAGCCTGCTTGAGAGCCAGGAATACACTAAAGACCCAATACTCCTGGGTCAGAGAGAGAGGACAGCTTATTATTCACAAGAACAGTAGCTAGAGCAGCAGTATTTTGGAATGATGATTTTGGAAGTTGCAAAGAAGGCTGAGTGGCAACTGCACTTGCAAAGTGTTGCACTACAGGAGAAAGAACTCTGAACTTGGGGAACCCGTATCTTTTCTAATAGGCAGCAAGCTTACCTATGTTTTTGCTCTAGAGGGAGAAGCAACACAGTTGCTCTATCCTCCAACACAGTTTGCTGCACATATAATCGTACTTGAAAACACTTGTCCAGCCCTAAGGCAGTGTCTGGCCACAAACATGCAGAAACACTAGAGAACCGTATATAACTGTCTCCCAACAAGGATAACACTGAATTTGTGTGCATATGTGTGTCTGTAAAATGTGACTAAATCAATATAGCACAAACACTTTTTTAACCCCCCATATACTTGATAGGACTTTCTACCTCTAGAATCCACCAGAACAAGGTGAACCCAAACCCAGCAAGGTCATTTAATACACCCTACTTTGAAGAGCTTGAAGCTGAAGACCAGGATACATCTGGTCTTATTTATCCAATGGACCCAACAAAAGCATCAGAAGACATCTCCAGGGCCTAGTTTGCAGTTGTTGTAACAGTACTCCACTGAGATGCTCATCCAGTATGCTGAGGTGGGAACACCCACACAGCTGAGAGAGGTGAAGAACAGTCCAGTCTTATACAAACCATTCATTCCCAGGTACACGACGTCACGGTGGCATCAGAGCACTGAAGAAGTGAAGAATTTCCAGCCCTGGTGTCTAAGTCAGGGAGGAGGGGATGTCCAGGAAGTCTGGATCTTTCTTGCTCATAGAAGACTGGGAGAATCCACCTGATTTTCACAGGCAAATTACAAACACCCAGCTAGTTACATCCCAAACTTCAGAGTGAATGTCACCAGCTCTCAGTGATAACTCTCCAGGTTCCTTTGGGTTGAAATAAATTCAAAGAAGGAAACAGCCGTGGGGAGAATCACCAGGACCCCTGTCTCTGTTCAATGTGAAACCAGCTTTCCCAAAGTTCCAATGCCAAATACACTGAGTTCTCTGTGTGTTTTTAGACCATAGACAAGGGGCCCTCCCATTTATAGTACTTCTCCCCACCCAAGACATCTTAGGCCATTTCTGCCATCAAAGTGTCCTCAGTTTAGTGTTCAAAGCAGGGATGAAAGGATGTGGGTGAGGGGGGTGGTAGGAAGCTCCCCAAAGTGCTGGCACTCAAGGAAGATCCCTGAGAAGCAGAGGGAATCACAGCAACTTTAACTCAGAAGCAGAAGTGTGGTGCAAGAAGTTCCAATGCCAAATACACTGAGTTCTCTGTGTGTTTTTAGACCACAAACAAGGGGCCCTCCCACCCACAGTACTTCTCCCCACCCAAGACATCTTAGGCCATTTCTGCCATCAAAGTGTCCTCAGTTTAGTGCTCAAAGCAGGGGTGAAAGGATGTGGGTGAGGGGGGTGGTAGGAAGCTCCCCAAAGTGCTGGCACTCAAGGAAGATCCCTGAGAAGCAGAGGGAATCACAGCAACTTTAACTCAGAAGCAGAAGCGTGGTGCAAGTGCAGGAGTGTCACTCAGCAGTCACACGAAGGGCTGGCTCTGAGCCTGGGCATCTCGCCGAGCAGCACTGGAGGGAGGGACAGGAATAAGAACAAGCCCCGTGCTTGCAGGCTGGGCATGGAGCAGCACCCAGAGCAACACTAGGCACCAAGGCAAACACGTGGCTCCCACTCTGACCATGGAAAGGGATGAGGTTGCCTCCCAGACGCTCTCCCACCTGCGTCTCCAGGCGGGGGCCTGCTGCCTGCCTGGCAATCTCTCGGCATTGACCCCTTCAGCCTGTACCCCTCGGTGTGGCTCGCACAGAGTTCATGTCCCCAGCCACTTCGTCTTCTTGGAAAGAACCAGAAATAATGACTTACTCATCTACTGTTGATCAACTGATTTCTGCACAGCACACAGCCTTTCATGGGGTCTCCAGGTGTAAATGAAGGCAGGTAAGCCTGATGGTCAAGGGCTTGAATCTCAGCTCTGTAACTGTGTGATCTCAGGTAAGCTGCTTACCTTTTCTGAGTTGATTTTTTTCTCACCTGTAAAATGAGAATAGCAATCCACCCCATGAGATTAATGCCAGATAAAATGAGATAAGGCAGATAAACACTTAACACGGTGATCAAGAAGTGGGAGCCACTATTACGATTGCTGTAAATGGATACCACTCCATTTAAACGTGGATTTCCCAGTTTAAATCAGTGGATTTCTCAAGCAATCACTGAGCCAGAAATTGGTTCCTTTGAAGTCATTCCCTAAGTGCTGACCCTTAATTGCTCTCCAGTAGAAAATAAAATGAGAAATAGTTAGCATGCTCATGTCACGGCTGCCGCCTGTCGTAACAGCACAAGCTGATGCCCTGCCATCAAACGCGGGCATTGGGCTACACAAGAATGGCCAGTGGCCCAGGATACTCCACTTGGGGACCTTAAAAATGCCTAACCTCTGCTCCTACCTACAGATTCTGATTAAGTTGGTCAGGACTAGGGTCTAGGCATCAGCAGCTTTTGAAGTTTCACGGGTGGTTCAAACATACACTCGGGTCTAACATGCACTCTCCAAGGTGGGAAGGAGTCAGTGGAGTTTTCTTGAAGAATCATTTATCATATTTATTCAATTGGCAAACACATATTGATCCCTCTGATGGGTCAAGCACAGAACCAAGGGCGTGATTTATAAGACCCAGTTCCAACCTCAAGAATCCTAGAGTCTAACAGATGAGACAGCAGCTGAACAGCCAGTAGTAACAGTGGAGACATGCCGCTAGACTGTACCCACACTCAGGAAGGGTCCAACCCAGCTCTCCAGACACAGCCTGTTGGTGGAGAGGGTGTACCAGACCCAGGCAATAGTCTCTGCAAAACTTCTGAGGAAAAAAAATACAGAGAACATTTCAGACACCCCAAGGAATTCGGCAGGACCAGACATCAGTCTGAAAGGCCAAAGGAGAAGGCTGGAGAGGTAGGGACCGATTCCTTGTGGAGAAGTCAGAGGGGTTTGGGTTTTAGGTAGGGGAGTGGAGTGATCAGAGCTGTTTTGGGGAAAGATTATTCTGATTACTGGGTGGAAAACAGATCAGAGGGACATAAGACAGAACACAGGGAAGTCAAATCCAAGATAGTTGTAGCAATCATGGCAAGATTTCACCGGGACAGATTTAAGCAGTATTAGCAGAGGAAAAGCTTGGTGACTATGGATGCGTTGGGACCCAGATGGGGAGGCAAGGAGGAGGTCCCAGCTTGTGGCTTGAGTGCTCCAGGGAGTCAGGTGATGCCAGGCCAAGAGCAAGGCCGCGGGGAGTGGAAGGGGGGCAGGAAGTGTGTGATGTGGTAGGCCTCAGAGGCCTTTAAAGGAAAAGTTCTAATGATTATAACTTGGGCTGGTCAACCTAACAGAACTCCTGCAAGTTCTGATTTTTGTGTACTCATAGAGTGTAAGGCATTCTAACAATAACTGGAATATCTGATTAATCTGAAATCTTGAGAATATACACAAGATGGGCAAAAGGGAGTTTGAATGAAGTGAAAGACACACGGCCTGGGGGAGTGCTGGCGTAGAAGGCAGGCAGGGCCAAGGGACGGAGTTATTTTCTGTTTCCTGCTCAAGTGGGGAGTCTGTCCCAGCTGCCCTCCTTTCACCCCTTGATCTGAAGATGCCTCAGTTGAGGTCCAGGATCAGAACAAAAGACCTGAAAATGAAAAGCCAGGGGTGCTTGGTACCCTTGTCTGTGGCTTCTCAGTTGTAAAGCACCCACCTGCCAATGCAGGAGGCGTGGGTATGATCCCTGGGTCTGATCCTTGGGTCAAAAAGATCCCCTGGAGGAAGGCAAGGCAGCCCACTCCAGAGTTTGAATGAAGTGAAAGACACATGGCCTGGGGGAGTGCTGGCGTAGAAGGCAGGCAGGGCCAAGGGACAGAGTTATTTTCTGTTTCCTGCTCAAGTGGGGAGTCTGTCCCAGCTGCCCTCCTTTCACCCCTTGATCTGAAGATGCCTCAGTTGAGGTCCAGGATCAGAACAAAAGACCTGAAAATGAAAAGCCAGGGGTGCTTGGTACCTTTGTCTGTGGCTTCTCAGTTGTAAAGCACCCACCTGCCAATGCAGGAGGCGTGGGTATGATCCCTGGGTCTGATCCTTGGGTCAAAAAGATCCCCTGGAGGAAGGCAAGGCAGCCCACTCCAGTATTCTTGCCTGGAGAATCCCATGGACAGAGGAGCCTGGCAGGCTTCAGTCTATGGCGTCGCACAGAGTCAGACACAAGTGAGCATATGCGCACACACCCTTGTCTTCAGAGCATCTGACAAAGTAAAATCATCACACCCATGTTGTTTTGCAAGGCAAACATGTAAGCAGAGTTGTAAGCAGCTTTGTTTATTTGAGTAAATAGCTTGTAAATAAATCATTGGTAAACATTACAAAATTAAATACATTTTCAAAAGCTTGCCAGTGTACATAAAATTCACAAACATAGTTCTTTTAAAAAATAAAATATGTTCAGAGCACCCTTGATATAAAATGCCTGACCCCTGTCCTCTGACAGGGCCACCTAGAGATACCTTACAGTAGGAAGGGGGGTTTCTATGGGAGGCAGTGGGGGCTTCCTGGAGGACACCAAGAGTTTCTACTCTGACCTTTGACCCCACCCACATCCAGCTGCATTTTGATCCTTCTCCAAGGAGCCAGTATAGAACTGAGAGGGGCTCAGCAGGTGCCCCAGGCTCAGCTCCAATCAAAGGGGTCAGATCAGGGTGCAAAATTAGGGCCAGAGTCCTCACCATAAGCCACTGAGGAAGCCAGAAAGGAAATCTCTACCACACTTCCAAACCAGTCGATGCTCCTGCATCGACTTTCTCCAGAGGAGCTGAGGTTTTCTCAGTTGTATACCCGCTCATCGCTCAGCTCACCCACTCTGCTCTGATGCCCCCCAGGCATAGAAGCGCCCAGATCTACTTCTAAGGAGAAAGATACTGAATATGCTCACTTCCTTATGACCTGCCTTCATGGAGAGAGAATAACATATGGTATTTGGTAGAAAGCACAGAATGAATTGCTACACGGCACTTTCTGGTTCCACCGCCAAACACCCCTCAGATAGTGTGAACATTTCTTGAGAAATTTGAATAGTCATTCAAAGAAAGGGTTCAGAAAACTCTAAAATACCACAAATGAGGCAATAAGTACATGACCTGGCGAAGCATCCCGATTAACAGAATAATACAAAGTCCATAAATTAAGCCCTTGACCAACTCCACATTGTTGTAGTGTAGCTCATTAAAATAACGGATACGCTGAGTTCTTTTCACTTTGGTGCAGAAAGTGAACATTGGCGGTCTCCAGCACTCACATGAGAAGACCTAGTGGCCTCTTGAAAACTCATATGCCATGACCTCCAATTAAAGGATGACCACAAGTTTATTCCATCCATATGAAATAAAACTCACATCCACATTTTAACTTAGTTGCCTGTAGATATATACAAGTACAAGAAATTTGACCTTTGTGTCAAATGTACAACTCGAGAAAAAAAGTATTACCAAACTAGCTGTAAGAAAACCATCATCCCTGTATCATTAGGTCCTTAACATATGGTTTCTCCAAGAAGATGCTGCCTGGCCCAGCCCATCCTTGCATGTCTGCCTGATTGGATGCTCTCTGGTTGGGCTGAAGCCAGAGTCTGTGATATCTTTGCTATTAAAATATTACACCAACCAAACCTTTAAAAACCAAAAAAGAAACACTCTTGAATAAATGTCTAATAGATACCACCCCTCCCCACCCCCAAAAAAGTTGCTCATAAGGACAACAGTTCTTAAGAAAAGTCTTCGTGAAGTCCAAATTCCTTCCTGGGTCTCCAGCAGAGTTCCACTTGGGCTGGAATTATATAGCCTTCTTCTGTGGGGGGCTCAACTTCCTCATGCCTCTTATCCGAGAGAGCAGCTCCTTAATGAACTCCTAAAAGAGATCAGAAGAAGTTATTATGAGAGAGACACTATTCAAATGAGGGTTTAAAATCTGCTTGAAGTCACTGAGGTCAATGGCAGCTAACCTTAATTGATGAGCTTGGCTGGGTATGTTAACCCAACTGGCACAGTATAGGACATTTTTAAACAAATGAAGATACTTAAACTTCTCACCATCCTGCCTTCTCACTGCTGTACTCTCTTTAAAGAGAAAACCAAGCTGCCTTCACTCATTGACATTATCTACTTGGCCCCTGAAGGCCTATGTGGTTTAGATCAATGCTTTGCAAATTTCACTAAGTCTTTAACACTTGCTTACAACTCACCAGGGAAATGTGTGGATTCTGAATGAATAAGTCTGGTTGGGGCTGAATATTTTGCATTTCCAACTGACCACCAAATGATGCCAACGTTAGTCTCTGAACCTCACTTGAAATAGCTAAACTAGACCTGTGGTTTTCAAACTTGAGTGCACATCAAATCACAGGTGGGAAGGAGGGCTTGTTAAATAAACTCCAGAGTGCTAGGCCCACTCCCCCAGAGTTTCTGATTCAATAGATACAGGCTATGGCCTGAGAACGTGCATCTCTGACAAGCTTCCAGGTGATACCTATGCTTCTGCTCTCAGGATCTTACTGAGAACCATGGGTCTAGATTGTAATAGAAGTCTCTTGACTTTTTTGGACTGCAAATCACAGGTTGAAAAGAAAAACAAGACATTTATATTTACAATTCAGTACATACAAAAATACATCTGAAATAAAAACTTAAAGAATGAACACTTACTACAATGAAAGTGAAAGTGGAGAGTGAAAAAGTTGGCTTAAAGCTCAACATTCAGAAAACTAAGATCATGGCATCTGGTCCCATCACTCATGGGAAATAGATGGGGAAACAGTGGAAACAGTGTCAGACTTTATTTTTTGGGCTCCAAAATCACTGCAGATGGTGACCGCAGCCATGAAATTAAAAGATGCTTACTCCTTGGAAGAAAAGTTATGAGCAACCTAGATAGCATATTGAAAAGCAGAGACATTACTTTGCCAACAAAGGTCCATCTAGTCAGGCTATGGTTTTTCCAGTAGTCTTGTATGGATGTGAGAGTTGGACTGTGAAGAAAGCTGAGCGCCAAAGAATTGCTGCTTTTGAACTGTAATGTTGGAGAAGCCTCTTGAGAGTCTCTTGGACTGCAAGGAGATCCAACCAGTCCATTCTGAAGGAGATCAACCCTGGGCTTTCTTTGGAGGGAATGATGCTGAAGCTGAAACTCCAGTACTTTGGCCATCTCATGAGAAGAGTTGACTCACTGGAAAAGACCCTGATGCTGGGAGGGATTGGGGGCAGGAGGAGAAGGGGATGACCAAGGATGAGATGGCTGGATGGCATCACTGACTCGATGGACATGAGTCTGAGTGAACTCCGAGAGTTGGTGATGGACAGGGAGACCTGGCGTGCTGCGATTCATGGGGTCACAAACAGATGGACACGACTGAGCAACTGAATTGAACTGAACTGATATGCCACACACTCTTTTTTTATTCCACTCTAATTTCATTTAAAACATAATAGTGGGGAAGACCCACTAAAATGATGTTGTGACTATTCATGGATCAGAACCCAAAGAACAATATAGAATTGTTCTCACTTTAAGCCATTAGCAATCTTTTGTTGTTGCCTCATGTATTAAAGTTTCTGGCTACTAAATAAGTCACATTTATTAGATAATAATTACGTTGTCTTCCTTTTTTAGATTTGTTGAAACAAAGCTGACAGCCAATCAGACTTTCTGATCAGCAAGGGACAGCCAGTGAGTGACAGAACTGTGCACAGCAGGGACATCCAAGAGTAAAAATGTTAAGGAGACTTCCTTTCCTTTAAGACCTCTGAAAAACAGCCTCAGTCACCCACCAATTAAAACTCCCAGCCATAGCTCCCAGACTAAATGGTCCCTGTGTTTCTATCCAGCTCTAAAACATATTACTTAAACAGTTAATATATGATGAGCTGCCATGATTTCCGTTTTTAATAGTCTTTTTGCTAATATGAAAGTTACATGTGCTTTTTCTAGAAAACCTAGAAAATATAAACCAACAACAATTACTCCTCAGAACGAACCACTATTAACATATTTTCTTCTATGGAAATTATTTTTACCTAATTAAGATTATACTATATAAATATATCCTTTATTTGCACTTAGCATTGTGTGTGTGTGTGAGTCACTCCGTCATGTCCAACTCTTTGTGACCCCACGGACTCTGACTCCAGCCTGCCAGGCTCCTTTGTCCTTGGAATTCTCCAGGTAAGAATACTGGAGTGGGTAGCCATTCCCTTCTCCAGAGGATCTTCCCAACCCAGTGATCAAACCCGGGTCTCCTGCTTTGCAGGCAGATTCTTTATTATCTGAGCCACCAGGAAAGCCCACACTTAGCAGTATGTCAAGTCTTTTCCCCACAACATTAAATAGTCTTTTTAAAAATTAATTTTAATAGTTATACAGTCCTTTATTATATGGATGTTCTACAATCTGTTTAATTCCTCCATCACTGGATAATTGGTTGGTTTCTGGCTTTTCAAAAGTATAAACAATGCCACAATTAACATCTCTGCATATAAATCTCTGTATACAATTTGGATTATTCCCATTGGAGGGCTATTCTGTAGTAGGTCAAAGGACATAAACATTTTAATCACCATCATTTCTGAACTTGGACAGCAAACATAAAAATAGGTATGACTAACACTGATCTAAATGGCTTTCAACTACAAACAAAAACAAATGAAAAACCCTAAAAATCTTGTGATCTATACATAGTTATAGCAACCTAGTACACAGAGATGCAAGACTGAAACAAAAGATTCACATAAAAATACTATATGTAATACTATATGTAAGATATTTTCTATTCTATTTTGAAAAAAAATACAGATCAAGATCACTTAATGGTTCAGTTCAGTTCAGTTCAGTCGCTCAGTCGTGTCCGACTCTTTGCGACCCCATGAATCGCAGTATGCCAGGCCTCCCTGTCCATCACCAACTCCCGGAGTTCACTCAGACTCACGTCCATTGAGTCCGTGATGCCATCCAGCCATCTTGTCCTCGGTCGTCCCCTTCTCCTCCTGCCCCCAATCCCTCCCAGCATCAGAGTCTTTTCCAATGAGTCAACTCTTCGCATCAGGTGGCCAAAGTACTGGAGCTTCAGTTTTAGCATCATTCCTTCCAAAGAAATCCCAGGGTTGATCTCCTTCAGAATGGACTGGTTGGATCTCCTTGCAGTCCAAGGGACTCTCAAGAGTCTTCTCCAACACCACAGTTCAAAAGCATCAATTCTTCGGTGCTCAGCTTTCTTCACAGTCCAACTCTCACATCCATACATGACCACTGGAAAAAC
>SJXQ01005515.1:307323-343531 GCA_006408695.1 Aepyceros melampus | reverse complement strand
TCTTCACTTTCTGCCATAAGGGTGATGTCATGTGCATATCTGAGGTTATTGATATTTCTCCTGGCAATCTTGATTCCAGCTTGTGTTTCTTCCAGTCCAGTGTTTCTCATGATGTACTCTGCATAGAAGTTAAATAAGCAGGGGGACAATATACAGCCTTGACGTACTCCTTTTCCTATTTGGAACCAGTCTGTTGTTCCATGCCCAGTTCTAACTGTTGCTTCCTGACCTGCATACAGATTTTTCAAGAGGCAGGTCAGGTGGTCTGGTATTCCCATCTGTTTCAGAATTTTCCACAGTTTATTGTGATCCACACAGTCAAAGGCTTTGGCATAGTCAATAAAGCAGAAATAGATGTTTTTCTGGAACTCTCTTGCTTTTTCCATGATCCAGCGGATGTTGGCAATTTGATCTCTGGTTCTTCTGCCTTTTCTAAAACCAGCTTGAACATGATATTTTCTATTCTATTCTATTTTGAAAACAATACAGATCAAGATCACTTAACGGTTACCACCTATAATTTGTAAACACAGGATCTAGACCAAGGTTATTTAACACAATAACCCCTAACCACGTGTGGCTATTTCAATTTAAACTAATTAAAATAAATAAAAATTAAAATTCACTTCCTTAGTCACGCAAGCCACATTTCAAATACTCAGTCGCCGCCACATGCACTATGTTAAACTAGCTAATGGTTATCATATTGAACAGTAGGATTTTTCCATCATCTCAGAAAATTCTATTGAACTGCTCCAGATGACAATACTTGGAATCACAAAACTAGATGCAAAAACCTTGGAGAAAAGTGCGAATAGAGAGGAAAATAAGGCCAAAGACCAAGGGCAGAGGCCCTCTAACCAGTGAGATCTGGCAAAGGCTTGGAGCCAGCAAAGGAGACGGGAAAAGAGGAACCAATGAAATCAGGGGAAACTGAAGAAAGTGTTCCGGTTCTTTTTTAAATTTTTTAAAAATTGAAGTTTAGTTGATTTACAATATTGCAAAGAAAGTGTGTAGTTAAGAAGCCAAAAGAAGGAATTATAGATGAGAGATTAAGTCAAAGACAAAGCTATTGAATTAGGCAAGAAAGGGGCCATTGTGTCCTGGAGGAGAGAAATTTGAATAGGATGGTTGGGATGGAAGCTCTTAACACTGAAAGGACCCCAGGGACTTTTTTTTAAACAGCTTCACTAAAATATAATTGATATGCCACAAAATACACATAGTTGAAGCATACAACTACTCTGGGCATGCTATCTGCACAATGAATAGAATGGACATATCTAATACCTCCAGCTGATTTTTCATTTTCCTTGTAATCTTCCCCTCCTACCCCTATTCCTCCTGCCCCAGGAAAACACTGATCTGTTTTCTGTCATTCTAGATTCATTTGCCTTTTCATATGCCTTTGCCATACAGTTATAACACTCTATACTTTTTAGTCTGGCTTCTTTAACTCAGCAAAACTATTTTGAGGTTCAGTAATACTGCTGCATGTATTAATAGTTCATTCCTACTTTGTTGCCAACTGGCATACCACTTTAGAGAAGTATCACAATTTGTTTACCTAGTCACCTGTTGATGGAAATTTGAGTTATTCCCACTTTGGGGCTATTATGGATAAAGTTGCTTAAAAACATAAATGTTAGAGACAGTGTGGAGAAAAAAGAATCCCCTTGCACTGTTGGTGGGAATGTAAACTGATACAGCCAGTGTGGAGAACAGTATGGAGATTTCTTACAAAACTGGGAGTAAAACCACCATGTGATCCAATAATACCACTACTCGGCATATACCCTGAGGAAGCCATAACCGAAAAAGACACATGCACCCCCAGTGTTCACTGCAGCACTCTTTACTATAGCTAGGACGTGGAAGCAACCTGGGTGTTCATCAGCAGATGACTGGATAAAGAAGCTTTGGTACAGATGTACAATGAAATATTACCCAGTCATAAAAAGGAATGCATTTGAGTCAGCTCCGATGGGGTGGATGAACCTAGAGCCTATTGTATAGAGTGAAGTAAGTCAGAAAGAGAAAAATAAATATTGTACATTAATGTATATGGAATCTGGAAAGATGGTACTGATGAACTTATTTGCAGAGCAGCAGTGGTGACGCTAGTGTTCACTGCAGCACTCTTTACTATAGCTAGGACGTGGAAGCAACCTGGGTGTTCATCAGCAGATGACTGGATAAAGAAGCTTTGGTACAGATGTACAATGAAATATTACCCAGTCATAAAAAGGAATGCATTTGAGTCAGCTCCGATGGGGTGGATGAACCTAGAGCCTATTGTATAGAGTGAAGTAAGTCAGAAAGAGAAAAATAAATATTGTACATTAATGTATATGGAATCTGGAAAGATGGTACTGATGAACTTATTTGCAGAGCAGCAGTGGTGACGCAGACATGGAGAACAGACTTCTGGACATGGTGGCGGAAGCGGAGGGAGGGACGGATTGAAAGAGCAACACTGAAACCCTGCAGTCCCTTGGACTGCAAGGAGATCCAACCAGTCCATCCTAAAGGAAATCAGTCCTGAATATTCATTGGAAGGACTGATGCTGAAGCTGAAGCTCCAATACTTTGGCCACCTGATGCAAAGAACTGACTCACAGGAAAAGATCCTGATGCTGGGAAAGATTGAAGGCAGGAGGAGAAGGGGACGTCAGAGAATGAGATGGTTGTATGGCATCACCGACTGGATGGACATGAGTTTGAGCAAGCTCTAGGAGTTGGTGATGGACAGGGAAGCCTGGCATGCTGCAGTCCACGGGGTTGCAAAGAGCTGGACATGACTAAGTGACTGAACTGAACTGAACTGAACACTGAAACATATACACTACCATATGTAAAGTAGATAGCCAGTGGGAATTTGCTGTATCATGCTGGGAGTTCATATCCAATGCTCTGTGACAACCTGGAGGGGTAGGGTGGGATGGGAGGTGGAAGGGGAGGTTCAAGAGGGAGGGGACATATGTATATCTATGGCTGATTCGTGTTGCTGTATGGCAGAAACTAATACGATATTGTAAAGCAATTAAAAAAATAGAAAACTATACCAAATCATAAAAAAAGTTGCTAAAAACATCATGTACAGGTCTTTGTAGGAAATATGCTTCCTCTTATTTTGGGTAAATACCTAGGAGTAGAAAAGCTGAGGCATTGATCTATTTATGTGTCTATCCTTACACCAATAAGGAAAGTGTAGATTTTTATAATAAGTCTTAAAATCAGGTAATGTTAATCAGCTAAATTTATTAATCTTTTTCAAAACTATTCTAGGTCCTTTAAATTTCCTTAATAATTTTAGAATTGTTTTGTTTGTAAATGCCCAGCAATGAAAATGGCTGGATTTTCATTGAGACTATATTAAATCTATAGATCAATTTGGAGAGAACTGACATCTTAACAGTAATAAATCTTCTCACCCATGAAAATGGTATATCTCTGTACCTATTTAGGTCTTGTTTAAGCAACATTTTTGGTTTTCAGTGTACAAATATTACACATCTTCTGTCAGATTTATTCCTAAGTATTTAATATTGTTGATGTTATTGTGAGTGGTGTAGATTTATTTCAATTTTGATTGTTGCTAGTATATAGAAATACAATAGATTTTTATATATTTATCGTTCATCCTGCAAGCTTGCTGAACTCGTTATTTCTGGTAACTTTTGGGTACACTCTTGGATTTTCTACATAGACAATCATGCTGTCTGTTAATAAAGTGAGTAGCAGAAGAGGGGATAAATATGTTACAGTATATTGTAACATATAATGTTATTGCCTTCTTTGGGAAAGACCTGTGTTTGCGGTGCTTACATTTACTTGAGACTCCAAATAACTTGATTTGGGGAAAGAAGAGGAGTTTCACCTAACTTCTTTGCAGTTAACAGTATTTGAGGGGCCTTTATTTAGCAAGGAGAGTTGGTAAGTGAGTAACACACTATTTTAGGAAGATAAGCCTGGACAATTCAAAAATGTTAAATTTTGGAATTATTTAACTCTTAAAAGTCAGCAGAGTAATAGAAAGTTCTGTTGCGTAGGTGCCCACTGAAATTCACAAGGAATTCCAGAAGACACTTGAGTAGGGGTAGAGAGACACATGAGACTATACTGTTTTATAGTATAGACCTGGGAGGCCCAGAGACCTTTCTAGGTTTCCTATGAGGTGAAGACATATGACTAAGATACTAGCTTTTTCTTTCTTTCTTTCTTTCTTTCTTTCTTTCTTTCTTTCTTTCTTTTACCATTCTCAAATAAACAGTAGATTTTCTAATGAGTTAGAATATGCCCATAAGATCTAGTGTCTTAACAAACAGATCCATGTCAGTTTCTAATGTAGTCATGAATTACAGTAAAGAGGTTATCTACATTTAAACAACATTATTGTACAGGAATGCAATAAAAATGAATAAACTAGAGCCCTCTGTATCAGTTCAGGTCAGTTCAGTCACTCAGTCGTGTCCGACTCTTTGTGACCCCATGAATCACAGCACGCCAGGCCTCCCTGTCCATCACCAGCTCCCGGAGTTCACCCAGACCCATGCCCATGGAGTCAGTGATGCCATCCAGCCATCTCATTCTCGGTCATCCCCTTCTCCTCCTGCCCCCAATCCCTCCCAGCATCAGAGTCTTTTCCAATGAGTCTGAGCATGGACAAATCTCAGGAATCTCATGTTGGGCACAATAAGCAGGCTGAAGAAGAAATATTACAAAATATCATTTATATAAAGGATTCAAGATAATCCCTGCACACTTGTCACTCCTACTTGGCTGCAAGAATCCAACTTCTTCTTGTTTTCCTAGCACGGTGCATAATACAGGAGGTGCTCAACAAAGGTTTGTAAAGCCAAGAAATGTGTACATGAAGCAATTAATCCACATAGTGAGGCATTAAAGTGAAGCAGCAGGGAGAGAAAACATGAGAATCTTTGTATGTCAGTGGAGAAGGCTGGAATGGTACAAAGTATCAACTGGTCCCAGCTACTCTGGAGGAAGGTTCCAGAGTTCTCCTTTCAGCGCTGGAACACTAGGCCTCCTGGGAGAGTTAGGGAAGAGGAGGAACACTTGGAGGAGAGTGGAGCCTAGGATGCTGGAGGTGGGGAGGGCAGCGAATGGAGGGGAGCTGTGCACAAGCACACATACAGAGGAGATCAAAGAACAAAAGAAAGAAAAGAAACATCTCCAGTGACCCTGGAAACCTGACTCAATGACAAGCGGCCACCGGATTTCCGGAGAGACTCCTAGGAAAGAAAAGGCAAAGCAGGCTTCTGAGGGGACCTGGCAGCTTCGTGAAAACAGAAGGTCCCTCCTCGCTCTGGAGTTTGGGCGGTGTGGGCTGGCACGGGGCATGGCCTCGCAGTGGCCACACTCTGAGCTCTCATTCTAATCCCTCCTGGGCCCCGTGGCTTTCAGCTGCCACCCCCTCTCGCCTGCTGGGGTCTGTGCCAGAGGCGGCAGATGGATGTGCATTTTGCAATTATCACCAGAGCCAGGTGTCTGCAGCCCTTCCCTAGTCGCTCAAAGTGACTCATCTGTTAGTGATGACACTGCCCTGCTCTAGGTGGGTCCCTCGAAAAGCGGGAGGAGAAATCTGGGTGTCACTACAGACTGCTGCTGCGTGCCTGACTAAGCTGCACTCACTCATGTCGCTCTTTCAAGCGTTTCAAGTCACTGGAAAAGATAAACAAGATAAATGGATATTATGACGCAGCCCCTTGATGAGAAATATTTCCCGACAAACAGATTTTTCCAAAGAAATGCTTAAAACTGCCGCTTGGTGAATGATGTCACCAACGAGAACGACTGTGTGCAACATGCAAGTTCTGACGAAGGGCTCCCGACAGAACTCTGGGGGCTTTACCTGCTTGTCCAAAAAATACCACCCGCCCCTTAGGTGGCATGAAGAGAAAGAGCAGGGGAGGATTCTGAAGGCTGGAACCCGTGAGGATCAGCAGCTTCCTGATGTGCCTCCTCATTTGTCACCCCAATCGCTGCACCAAGCATTTCCTAAAAAGGCACATTCGGGGACCATCTGTCCCTGAGCCTCGCTGCCAAATGACGGCAAATCAAGTCAACTTGCACCTGTTTCATGTAGCTACCTGACACTTCTTCCAAAAAGCCTGGCATTCAACAGATGACATGGGAATCAGGCAAGTTGTGATTGGCAGAGATGGAAGAATTTCATTTTTTCAATCGACATATAATTGATGCATAACATATTAGTTTCAGGTATACGACATAATGGACTTCCCTCATAGCTCAGTCGGTAAAGAATCTGTCTGCAATGCAGGAGACCCGGGTTTGATTCCTGGGTTGGGAAGATCCTCTGCAGAAGGAAATGGCAACCCACTCCAGTATTCTTGCCTGGAGAATCCCATGGACAGAGGAGCCTGGCAGGCTACAGTCCATGGGATTGCAAGAGTCGGACATGACTTAGCAACTAAACCACCAGACGATACAATAAATGAATATATCACAAGATAATCATGACAGTAAGTCTAGTTAACATCCATCACCAGACAGTTGCAATTTTTTCTCTTAGCAACTTTCAAATATACAAAACAGCACTGTGGACCATAGTCACCAGGCTCTATGAGAAGAATGTCAAGATCCAGCAAAGATTAGATATGTGAGAACAATGGAAGGGTAGGCAGTACATACCTCTTCTTAAACATGATGGCAACACCTGAAAACTATTCTAAATGGCAAAATGTCCCCCCTCAATGAAACAGCTAAGCATTTAAAAATCACACTGCAGACTTTCATTGGCTTGACTATCCGGGTCACACAGGATGCCAAAGGGGCAGGCAGTGAATCAGTCCTGAGGAACATGGCTTTGGGGGCAAGCCCATCCCTGTGTGACCCTGGGATTTGCTCTCCTCGGTCACTGGCATTATTCAGCAGCACCAGTGCCTTCATCACTCATCACTGAAATACTTCTGATTGCAAGAGTCGGACATGACTTAGCAACTAAACCACCAGACGATACAATAAATGAATATATCACAAGATAATCATGACAGTAAGTCTAGTTAACATCCATCACCAGACAGTTGCAATTTTTTCTCTTAGCAACTTTCAAATATACAAAACAGCACTGTGGACCATAGTCACCAGGCTCTATGAGAAGAATGTCAAGATCCAGCAAAGATTAGATATGTGAGAACAATGGAAGGGTAGGCAGTACATACCTCTTCTTAAACATGATGGCAACACCTGAAAACTATTCTAAATGGCAAAACATCCCCCCTCAATGAAACAGCTAAGCATTTAAAAATCACACTGCAGACTTTCATTGGCTTGACTATCCGGGTCACACAGGATGCCAAAGGGGCAGGCAGTGAATCAGTCCTGAGGAACATGGCTTTGGGGGCAAGCCCATCCCTGTGTGACCCTGGGATTTGCTCTCCTCGGTCACTGGCATTATTCAGCAGCACCAGTGCCTTCATCACTCATCACTGAAATACTTCACTTCTCCGTCTTTTGCGGGGGAGGAGGAGGGGAGAGGGTTTATCTTCAGAGAAGTTCATTTGCTGACAGGGCCACACCAGAACTGATCCTATTTTTCATGATCTGAAGAAAGGCTTATGAATCTGTTTTGGGTGAGGGTTTGTGCCTGCTGTGCTTATAATGATTTCTGCCAACGTAAATTCCTGAAGGTCTTAACTGCATCCTGGTTCCCCCTCCTTTAACTTAAAAACCACTGACACTATTTTGTCCATTAATTTCCTTGACTATCCACCATTAAAGATTAATTTGCTCTGCTGATGAGAGCAGTCTCATGAATCTATTTTAGAGATACAGACCACTGCCCTTAGATTAATTTATTTTGTACCCAAATTCTAACCTTTTTGTATATGCAGCAGAACAGTTCATTTGCCCTCACCAAATCCAGCATAACTGGCATTTAATTCTTCCTTCACTTACTAATGGGTTTCTCACACACCATACACCTGAAATTTATACCACATAAAGTCCACATAAGTAATCCAACTCCAATAAATAATCAGTGGACTAGACTCAGCAGAATTATAACTTCCCATTTCATAATTCCTAAGAAAACTAATTTCATCAAGGGTCCCATTATCAATGAAGGACAATATTATTTAGTACAAACACCTGAATCTTGTCTAAAGGAAAGAAATCCATTTCTAAATTGTCTGAGACTTGTGTGATTGTGACTCCCTTTGCTAAAGACATAGAAATAAAAAATCATGTGTCAAATTGCCTTTAACATAGTTTTTCTCCTGCCCAGATAAATCTAAACACAAGAAGAGAACATAAAACCGATTTTAATATAGGGTTGATCAGCTTTTAAAACATGATCATGGTGTCACGTGATCACTCATTTGAATTTAATAGAAAAAGAAAAGGCCATAAAAGCACAATCAATCACTGGAAAATGCCAACTGTTTAAAGTCACTGCCCTTTAAAGCCTCTACCTCCTCTATCGAGTCTTTTATAAAATAATAACCATTAATGTCTCGGGGGAGGGGGACCATCCAATGGCAAGATGCATGTGGTTCTTCCAGCAAAGCCAAAAAATAAAATAAATAAATAAATCTTCTTTAAAAATGGGTTCAAAAGTCAGCTCCAACACATCGTGGCTCTTTCTCCCTGGGCAGAAGAGGCCTGGAGCCTAAAGAGCTCTAATGAAAGTGTGTGAACAACTGACATACTGGGACTAAAATCCTTTGGGCACTTGATAAAGCTTCCCATGTTTCTGGCTAATAAATCTGAACTCTTTATGATCTACCTGCCTAATTACTCTAACACATAATTAGGCTCTTGTAGCCAATGGCTCCAACCGCTAGAATGGTGTTCCTACCTGACTCCGGTCTTTCTTTGTAATTTCCCAATTCTCACTTTTCAGAAACATCATTCTGAAGGTGACAATTTTCAAAGGGTAGATTTCAACTAATTAATCTCATATTCAAGTTCTACTCCTCTTCCCAGCCCCAAACAGCGTCTTTTTTGAGGAAATCCCGTGAGAAGCCAGATGAAAAGTTTTCCCTGTGTGCAGGCTCTCAGATCCATTAAACAAGCAAAATGGTGGCCTCCTCAGCTTTTTCCAGCAAAGTACAGAATGCCTAAAATCACTCTCTATTCATCAATTTGATTTCTAACTTAGAGAACCATGGGATAAGCTGACACCCCAGCATTTCTGTCCTTTTATCCCTATTTTAAAATTTTTTGAGCATTGAAATTCTGATCATAGGTGGCTGTGGCCTTTTAAAAGATTGTTCTTATTTTCTATTTATTATTTAATGTTTATTTATTTTGGCTGCACTGTGTCTTAGTTTTGGCATGTGGGATCTAGTTCCCCGACCAGGGATGGAACCTGGGTCCCCTGCATTGGGAGCGTGGACTCTTAGCCACTGGACCACCAGGGAAGTCCCTAAGAGATTGTTTTTAAACTGGATACACATGTTCGCCACCCTCTCTAAGTCCCTAGATTACAGAAATCTTCTGTAAATATTTGTTGAATATTTAGCAAAACACCAAGCCAAGCCTCTTCCAGTCACTTACACTGACTCTCCTAGTTTACATTTTCTTTCTGTTGCAGTCAGCTCAGTAATCATGGCTGGGAGTACTTCCATATACGCATAAACTGAACAATATTTAAATGATAGATTAAGACACTAAATGGTGGGTGTGAGTAGGAAGGTGACAGTGGCCAGCACCAAAGCCTATCAGAAATGTAAGATGCAGTCACTGTGACATCAAAGCAAGGAAAGAGAATCTGCCTTCCTACCCACCAACACACGATGAACAACAGAGCAGGCCTGCCCTTCTGAAAACACTAGTCAATTCCCATTTGCAAACAGTGATTAGACATCCTTCTTCTGTACCGTCACATGCGGCATGACGTTTCCATGACCCAGCTGACTACCAGGATCAAAGATGCCTCTCACCGCCTACTCACAGGCTGAGTCATCCTGCACGAACCTCTCATGCATATCAATGGACAGACTCTGGTCACTCAGAGTCGCTAAAGTCACTGCTCCTCCCAGCCTGGCTAGTTAGCCTTGACATCCCCATCCTTGATTTCTACAAAGCCCACCGCGTGCGTGCTCAGTGGCCCCGTCATGTTCAACTCTTTGCAACCCCATGGACTGTAGCCCACCAGGCTCCTCTGTCTATAGGATTTTCCAGGCAAGAATACTGGAGTAGGTTGCCATTTCCTACTCCAAGGGATCTTCCTAATCCAGAGATTGAACATGTGTCTCCTGCATCGGCATGTGGATTCTTTACCACTGAGCCACCTGGGAAGCCTTACAAAGTCCACATGCATACTTCAAATCCAAGTAATAACCAAAGCAAAATTACTTATTTTCTTCATGTTTTACATAGAAATATCCTTTTTCTACTTATCAGCTCTATGTTAGTATCAACTACATCAGAAATGGCATCTATTGAAGTGGAAAAAATGAAAGCACCATTCTGACTAGTCAATCACTAATCCATTAGTGTGGGGACTTCAATTATACTGCTGTGTTTTCTAAGGGCCCAAGTCAGGAAAGATTTAAATGTCAAGAGTCCACAGTTTGGCATATGAATCAAAATGGGGAAATACAAGTCTCTTTCTTCCTAACCAGGGAGCCACACAGGATGAAACCATGGACCCAAAGTCTGTGACAGAACAATATCACTTCTGTGAAGTCAGCAGATTCTTTCAAACTTGCTCTTCAAATTAAATAATGCAAGGATATCATTATCAGTGCATTTGGGCATTTTATGTGATTAATATGTAATGGAGAAGTATTGCCTTATATGGAGCCAGATTCAACCAGCATGTGGCAAGCTTTGTGTTAGGTGCTTTCCTATGTACCCTGACTTCTCCACTTATTAACTATGTCACCTGAGGCAATTTACACAGGCTGTTCTGTGTCTCAGCTGACGATCATGGTGCCAACCTCATAACTCTGCTCTGAAGATGAAATGATTAATACATGTATTAGATCAGTGCCTGGCATGTGCTTAGAGATGACTAAGCTACTATTACTGTTGCTATCACTAATAATATTCTCATTGCAAATAGCCCTTACTAAAACCTAAGGAGGTGGTTATTAACTACCTTCATTTTCATAAAGGAAGAAAAGGAGGCTCAGAGAGGTTGAGAAAATTGCATAAGTCACACAAATTTGGTGCTGGTATAAGACTCTAGATTCAAAGTCCAGCCTTCTTTCCACTCCCCAGTCCCCACCCCAACCGCCAACTCATCCTCTGCAATGAGACTATAAATAGTTCTGTCTGATTCAGCAAAGACAGCTTCCTTACATTTCTAACTTCAAAGAGGCATAATAATTGTATGTAAAATTCTTTTGATCAAAAAATAGTACTTCCAGAGAAGGCGACTTGAAAAGGAACATCATTAATTGTCAGGCATTTAGCTGAGATAAGTCAAAGTCCTTTAATGTCCTGCATGTCTTGCTGTGTCAAGCAGCTTAGGAAGACTGGCAGGATGGAAAGAAAGAGCACAAGATCAAGTGTCAGAAACTCAAGGATAAGTTGCAGTCTCTCTGCTCACTGCTGTTAAATCTTAGACAAGTCACCCAAATTCTCTGCTTCAAGTGATGGTTGTGAGGACTAAATAAGATAATACTTGTTACCTCAGTGTGAACTCTAGAGCTCGAGGGAAACACAAGCTATTATTTTTATCATCACAACTCAGGTGCCAGTAAACGCTGTTTCTTGTGCACATAAGCTTAAAGACAAAACTATCCAAACTTTTCTGAAATGATCCTTTAATACATCAGTGACCTTGACTGAAATTCCCCAGCATTTTACACCATTTCCATTCCTAGGAACCATGAGCTAAACAAGGGGGCAAGACAGGCTCCCTCATAAACTCCAGCACCTTTTCCTTCCTTCTTCCTTTCGGACTCTGAGGAACATTCAAATACCACATCCTCTCATCTCATAAGCCTCCTCAAAGAGACCAGCTCAGTTCAGCTGCTTAGTGTATCCGACTCTTTGGCGACACCATGGACTGCAGCATGCCAGGCTTCCCTGCCCATCACCAACTCCCGGAGCCTACTCAAACTCATGTCCATTGCGAGTCAGTGATGCCATCCAACCATCTCATCCTTTGTCGTTCTCTTCTCCTCTTGCCTATAACCTTTCCCAGCATCAGGGTCTTTTCTTATGATCAGTTCTTCAGATCAGATAGCCAAAGTATTGGAGTTTCAGCTTCAGCATCAGTCCTTCCAATGAATGTTCAGGACTTATTTCCTTTAGGTTTGACCGGTTTGATTTCCTTGCCATCCAAGGGACTCTCAAGAGTCTTCTCTAACACCACAGTTCAAAAGCACCAATTCTTCTGTGCTCAGCATTCTTTTTAGTTCAACTCTCATGTCCATACATGACCACTGGAAAACCCATAGCTTTGACTATATGGACCTTTGTTGGTAAAGTAATGTTTCTGCTTTAAGGAATACTATTATTGCAGGAGGAAAATACCCTCCATCTCATTTAATTATAAGGAGTGTAAACACTTTTCTCCCTGAACATTGCAAAACCTGGGGGGAAGGGGAGGAGGCCTCTCATGCATATCCAACCTTTCTCACCTAAACACCAAAAGATGCACTTCCCCACCCAGAAGAACTGAAGAAGAAAGGGAATGATAAGTGAGTAAGGGGCATGTCTACACCCACCAGTCTGCACCTACTCTCAGCAGCCATCCCTCACCCCCACATCACATGTTAACTCATCGGCATAATCCATCACTCATCCTGACTAAGATTCCACTAAGCTTGTCCAACCCTTGGCAACAATTTGATACTGCTCTCCAAATATCTAATTGTTTTAACTCTTAATTTCCCAACTATGTATAAATAAAGGAGTTCTAGTCCCCGACGTGGAGAAGGCAATGGCACCCCACTCCAGTACTCTTGCCTGGAAAATCCCATGGATGGAGGAGCCTGGTAGGCTGCAGTCCATGGGATCGCGAAGAGTCGGAAACGACTGAGTGACTTCCTTTCACTTTTCACTTTCCTGCATTGGAGAAAGAAATGGCAACCCACTCCAGTGTTCTTGCTTAGAGAATCCCAGGGATGGGGGAGCTTGGTGGGTTGCCATCTATGGGGTCGCACAGAGTCGGACACAACTGAAGTGACTTAGCAGCTGCAGCAGTCGCAGTCCCCGAAGAGCTAAAGGGTGAGTCACCTGCTGCGTTCTGCCCTTACTTTGACAAAGCCTAAAGTCAGATTATCAACCCTCAGATAGTTTACCGGGTCAAATCTTAAAAAAAATAAATAAAACAGAAAAACCTCTCCAGAAAAGAGATGTCAAACAGCAACAATTTGAGAAGCCCCCTGTTCCACATGAGTGTGTGTGTGTATGTGTGCTGAGACATGTCTAACTCTGCAACATTATGGACTATAGCCCACCAGGCTCCTATGTCCATGGGATTCTCCAGGCAAGAATACTGGATTGGGTTGCCATTTCCTCCTCCAGGGGATCTTCCTGAGCCAGGAATAGGACCTGTGTCTTCTGCATCTCCTGCATTGGCAGGCATATTCTTTACCACTGAACCAACTGGAATGCACCCCCCTTTTCCATACCCACATACAGTGAAAAAAAAATCTGATTTGCAACCTGGTCACTCCATGGTGAGACCCACCAATGGAAAAGTTGTGCTCATACACACGTATTCCAATCAGCTTACTGAGTCCTAACATTCAAACAACTGAACTGAACTGAACTGAACTGAACATTCAAACATGAATGCACTGCCCAGAATTAGCAAGGATGGACAAAGACAGAGAAAAAGGTGATTCAGAGAAAAAAGAGAAAATGCAGAGCAGAATAATCTTCAAAAGGAAACAAAACATTGACTGATATCCTCAAAGAGAAAAAAGAAATAAATGCATCCATAATATGAGAAGAAATACTCAAACAAAATAGTGAACAGTGATCAAGAAACAGTTCTTGAATATTAAAAATAAAATAGCTGAAATTTAAAAATATCAATAAAAAGTGTAGAAGATAAAGTCAGGGAAATCTTTCGGAAAGTAGAACAAAAGATCAAAGAGATGAAAAACGAAAGGAAAAAGATAAGAAGTTAGAGGCTCCATCCAGAAGATGTAACATCTAAATAATAAGAGAGCCAAAAATATGGAATATTGAGGGGAAAATTTATAAAAATAATAAATAATAAAAAGTTTTGAAGAGCTGAAAGGCATAAATCTTCAACTAAAAGAGTTTACAAATTACCCAGCATATGAACAGAAAAGAACCCACACTAGAGCATATCATTGTAAAATTCCAAAATATGGAGATAATCCAAGTTAACTGAAGGGAAAATAATAGGTCACCTAGATTCTGAGAATGGAAAAGGCTTCAGAATTCTTAACAACCGAAGCAATACAACAATAGAATAATGCCCTTAAAATTGTGTTTTAGAAATAAATTTTATCTAGAATTCTATACCATCCAAACTATCAATCAAGATCAGTTCAGTTCAGTTCAGTTGCTCAGTCATGTCTGACTCTTTGCGACCCCAGGAATCACAGCACACCAGGCCTCCCTGTCCATCACCAACTCCCTGAGTTCACTCAGACTCACGTTCATTGAGTCCATGATGCCATCCAGCCATCTCATCCTTGGTCGTCCCCTTCTCCTCCTGCCCCTAATCCCTCCCAGCATCAGGGTCTTTTCAAATGAGTCAACTCTTCGCATGAGGTGGCCAAAGTACTGGAGCTTCAGTTTTAGCATCATTCCTTCCAAAGAAATCCCAGGGTTGATCTCCTTCAGAATGGATTGGTTGGATCTCCTTGCAGTCCAGGGACTCTCAAGAGTCTTCTCCAGCACCACAGTTCAAAAGCATCAATTCTTCGGCGCTCAGCCTTCTTCACAGTCCAACTCTCACATCCATACATGACCACAGGAAAAACCATAGCCTTGACTAGACAGACCTTAGTCGGCAAAGTCATGTCTCTACTTTTGAATATACTATCTAGGTTGGTCATAACTTTTTTTCCAAGGAGTAAGCGTCTTTTAATTTCATGGTAGTCTTCTCCAACACCACAGTTCAAAAGCATCAATTCTTCTGTGCTCAGCCTTCTTCACAGTCCAACTCTCACATCCATACATGACCACAGGAAAAACCATAGCCTTGACTAGACAGACCTTAGTCGGCAAAGTAATGTCTCTGCTTTTGAATATACTATCTAGGTTGGTCATAACTTTTTTTCCAAGGAGTAAGCGTCTTTTAATTTCATGGTTGCAGTCACCATCTGCAGTGATTTTGGAGCCCCAAAAAATAAAGTCTGACACTGTTTCTACTGTTTCCCTATCTATTGGAATCAAGATTGCCGGAGAAATATCAATCACCTCAGATATGCAGATGACACCACCCTTATGGCAGAAAGTGAAGAGGAGCTAAAAAGCCTCTTGTTGAAAGTGAAAGAGGAGAGTGAAAAAGTTGGCTTAAAGCTCAACATTCAGAAAACGAAGATCATGGCATCTGGCCCCATCAGTCAAGATACACTTTCATATATGCAAGGATTCAAAAATTTTACCTTTTATACATCCTTTCCCAGAAAGCTATTGTAGGATGATGTACTCCAACTTAAATGAGGAAGACTGAGATTTAAGAAACAAACATCTGACATGGGACAGCAGTGAACAGAAGTCTCAACACTATAGCTACTCAGCAGATTCAGAGAATAACTTTTCCATATTGTTGCAAGGGGCTCCAGGAGGAAAGCCTGGTGTGGAGTGAGTAATGATGCATTTGAGCATACAAAAAATATACTACATAGACACAGATTCTGGAGAGTTCAAGACAAAATACCAATAGACACTAGACAAAAATAAATGACAAGTTACTTATCAGCTCCAGGGAAAACAAATGGCTATGTAAGAAAGAAGCATTGGTAATATTTCACTGTTTGACTTATCAGTGAAAAACATTTGTTTAAATCATAATATTATTAATCTTGACTACTGGGTTAAAACAATACTGTTATATAATTTTATTGAGGGGATGGAAGGAAATGAATTATGTGGAGAGTAAGAGATCTATCATATTCTCTTAAGTCAAGGAGTGAAAAAAAGTAGTAAATTCATACTTAGCAATATAAGAGTAAACAGTAGGGAAACAGCCAAAATAGTTGTTATATAAAGATATATAAATATAAAATATAAAATATATACTCTAGGGAGAGGAACTAAGGAATGGGAAAGACATTGCTACTTTTTCATCACAAGCCTGTTTTGGGTTTTCAAAATTATGAATATATATATCACATTGATTAAAAATATATATATATAGTTTTAATAACTAAAAATTTAAAATCTCTATGAATACAGTATGTAATCAATATAAAAGAAAACTGGAGATGTAAGAATAAAGCTCAAATAAGTAACTGACCTCAAGGCAAATGACCCTAAAACCTCCCATTCATTTAAATTTTACACACTCTTAAAAGCATGCTTTCCTCTCACTTTGTAGTTATACCACTTCAAAAATAGAAGTCCTCTCATTATTGTTTTGATATTGCAAATTAACTTCAAAACATCTGATAGATCTTCTAATTTCTCTTACTTATCATAGGAGCAAAGTGAAAATACCTCTTTTACATATATTTTCATAAATGATCAAATCTTTAATTTGTACACTGGTCATTAGAGCATTCATTAAATGCTTTGGTCTAATCAAACTAATATCCATGTGTTTTACATTAGTACTTATGCTCTTGACGAATATCCACACAAAGCATAAAATTTATCCTTCAATAATGGTAACCATTCAATTATGAATAACAGAATCAGCTTTAAGCTTTTTAAAAATACATACCTCTACACTAATAGAATGTATTCTCCAATCGTAAATCTACAATTTTTGCTAAAATGATTCCAAACCTTCTTATAATTTCTTTTGAAGTTTGGCTTTTATATGATATAAAAGCATGCAACACATCAAATTCTATTAGTTTTAAGTCTTCCAGAACCAGACACATTTCAGTTCAGTCAGTTTAGTCATTCACAGACACGTTTAGGTTTACAAATAAGGAAGTGTTGTTCAAACATGCACTTCACTTCTGGATATATGGCTACTTAGTGTACTCATAATCAAAACCACTTATTATGGTTCTGCTTTAAAAATAGAGAAATTGATTTAATTAAAAAAAGAAAAAAAACAGCTCAAACTTGACATTTAGGGAAAGTGATTTGCTTACCTCTGTTGGTTTGTAGCAGTCTACAAGAGCTTCCTAGAAGAAAATACACAGAAGTTTTATTTTAAAATTCAACATCATTTAAGTGAAATCATTTCATTTTTATAACATTATTAACAGGGTAAATCAATATTTCATACTGACTACCAAGAATCACACTGTATTTCAGTATCTGTTAGCCCTCTGAAGACGCAAAGTTGTACCTTTCATTTGCACTCTTCAGAACACACACATACATGTCTGTCCTTCGGGCTGCCTATGTGGTTCATAATAATCTGGATACACTTAAGTTGAGACAGCCTGTGAGAGATGGTGACAATCACATTGGACGTGGAGAATGAGAGCCTGGCTGTGATTCAACCACAAAGTAGCTTGTCTCACCTCTGCAGGCTTTGGTTATCCTACCCTGGGAACCAGACAGGGTGACCTGATGGTAGTTAAAGCTTCTTTCAAGTAATTACTTTTTTGATAAAAAAAATTTATGTCATTACATTTTCTATAGAACTGGTGCCTGGAGTTTTTTGTTTGTTTTTGTTTTGCTTTTTGTAAGTTTCATAACCAGGATGCTATCATCTCCCAACAAATTTACCAACAAGAAATATGAGCCTGGCTCTACCACATTAAACTGAGACACCAGTAATTATTAACACACTAAACACATTAACACATTTAAATGTGTCCTTTACTTGCCCCTAGTGATCATTTGTCTTCTGTGATAACTAACAGCCATTAACAGTAATTATCAATGAACAGTGAGAACCACAGCAGGTCAAAGGTTAATTGGTTTTAAAAACTCCCAAATGCAGATTTTAAAATGATAGATTTGACTTCCTGTGGAAAGGGAAATAAGTGGTTTTTTACTGTGGACAAAGGAAATGGGGGAATCTCAATATCCATATATTAGGTGAGCATGAAGCGATAAAAGATATTTTACTAAAATTATGTTGTAAACAATCTTATCTAGAAATGAATTTCATGAATGGTATAATCCACAACTGCAAGACCACTATCCTGGGCTTAGGTATTCCAGTTCTAGCTCAGCCCCTCTCCTTCTCATACAATTGTGGGACATGCCTTCCTTCTCTGGCAAATGGACCTCTGGAGGCAGAACCATCCTTCTCCCAAGAAGTTGGAGCTAAAGATACTCATATCCATAAGGCGCTGTAAGATCTGACTATAGTCAGGTCCTTTGGGCTATTTTATCCCCAGGTATGCAGTTTATGGGTGAATACTCAGCATCCTACTGATTCCCTCTGCAAACTGCCATTGCCCAAGTGCTGGTGCCAATGCCACCCGAGGCAGGATCAGTGAGAGCCCTGCTCTGGAGACCCAAGTGGATGCAAGCATTCACCAAAGGATCTAGAGTTTGAATCCTACTTACTCGCAGTTTTAAAGCCCTCTCTTCTTCACTGTCTGCATCAAGAAGATCATCAATGTCAATTTCCACATCCGGCATTTCCTCTTCCTGGGGGACAAACACGGAAGCGTTCTGTTTAGTAAGATGCTGCGGGGCATCGAACCAACGTCGCTGAGTCATACAGACGGGCTGACAGTTTACAGGGGTGGGGGCACAGGGAAGAGGCTCGGACGAAGAGCAGGGAAAGAAGAAGGAAGGGGAAGCAGGGGACGGAAAGGAGGAAAGAGAAGAAAAAGGAAGAGGTGGGAAGGGGAAGGGGCAGGAGGGCGAAGGAGGGCAAAGGAGTGGGAGCAAAGGAGACATTAGTGTCACAAAGGACAGACACTAATGCAACCCCAACAATGAGGATTTCCCCCTTCTGAGAGGAAATTGCCTTTCTGAGTTTTTAATGGGGCGTTGATCAATTATAGGAAGAGTAGTGTGACTTGCAGCTTCCCACCCAACATCTCTACTTCCCTTGGTGACTGCTTCGTCTGTTTTCAGAGGGTGGGGGAATGAGGGACATGGATCTGCATCTCCCTTCCTAGATCTGGGTCTGCAAACACCTGAGTCCACCAGGGGTTTCTGAGCCAGGGCTCTTGGGTCAGTGTCACCCCAGCCCCAGTTACAGACTCAATGCTCTTTCAACAGCAGCATCCTGGCTGGAGAGCGGGCTGAGGCAGCCCGTTACCTAGAAACTGCTGCAACCATTGTGCAACCGTGAAGGGAAAGTCTGATTCATAGTGGGCAGACTGGGGAGAAGTAAGAAAAGAAGGTTCTAGAAAATGTCGCCTCTGAAGCCCACCTACATTCCAGTCGAGTCCCATTATTGTGAATCGAGTTTAATATTCCTTCAGCCAAAGACATCCCATCCATAACAGAGGGCGAGGAAGTGCAGCGGCAGTGCAGTGATAGACCGCCTGATCTGGAATCTGACCTCCAGCACCCGGTCAACCTCGGCTCCCTCTCCTCTCTGTTACCTGATATTCCCCATATCTCGATCTGAGAAAGCAGAGAGAAAGATCGCATTTAGAAGAGTGCTTTAATTTTGCACTTTCCCTTCCCATGAGGAGTCACCTGCGTGCCAGCTCGTCCCAGCCTCAGGGATGGCGAGGAGTATTTACAGAAGTCAGAGAGAAACTTGTGCGTGGACACCTGTGCGTCCACCTGGGCTTCGCTGCTCTGTGCCAGCTGCATTGTCTGGTCCTCAGAGGCAAAGGCTGACTTTCTGAGAATTTCCTTTCTAGCAAAGCGAGTTTACTAGGTAATGGTGCTCAACCATTCTTTTTCCTGCTCCTACACAAAAGTGAGGACCCAAGTGTTTTGAGGAAACTGAGGCAGATGATATACTACTGTGAAATAATAAGAAAATGTTTATTGCTGTCTGTATCCCAGTTCCTGACACAGAGCTCTTCAAACCCTTGTAAATAGTGAAAGTGAAAGTGGAGTCGCTCAGTCATCTCCAACTCTTTGCAACCCCATGGACTTTAGCCCACCAGGCTCCTCCATCTATGGGATTCTCCAGGCAAGAGTACTGGAGTGGGTGCCATTTCCTTCTCCAAGGGATCTTCCCAACCCAGGGATCGAACCCAGGATTCCCACATTGTAGGCAGATGCTTCCCCATGGACTTTAGCCCACCAGGCTCCTCCATCTATGGGATTCTCCAGGCAAGAGTACTGGAGTGGGTTGCCATTTCCTTCTCCAAGGGATCTTCCCAACCCAGGGATCGAACCCAGGATTCCCACATTGTAGGCAGATGCTTTACCATCTAAGCCACCAGGGAAATCCTTGTAAATCCTTATAAATAGGTGACTATTGTGGTGTTTTTTTTTTTTTTTTTTTTTTTACTATTATAAGATATGAAGTCGATATTGGAAAGTTCAGATAAAGCAGAAGGAAAACTGAACCCAAAGTAGAGGGACAAGTCTAAGACGTTAGTCTTATTAAAGTTAAAACCTCTTTTTAAAATTGTTAATAATACTAACAAAAAATGGGAAGGAAAAAGCAAGTCTCCTTAGAGAAGTCAAATGACCTCAGAACTGGGGAGGAATGATTCTTGCTAGAGAGTAGGGATAGGAATAAAATTAAAACATAATCACCTGGCCTTCCAGGACATCAGAAAAGCAGTACAGGGTTGGAGGTATGTTATCTGCCTGTAGGAATATTTGACAGTACCTTACAGGCCCTAAGACTCAGTCTACAAGAGGCAATGAACACAGCATCACTGTGCTCCACTTAGAGCTGGCTGGAAGGCTGAGCCTTTTCCCTCCTTCCTTGGAAGCCATCCAGCCCACACTTTTATCCAGCCAGTCTGTCTCTCAGGCTGGTACAGAGCCACTCTTTCAAATGAGATAACCATTTTTAAGCCTTCCCCAGGGCTTTGGAAGCAACAGTTAAAACTGGACATGGAACAACAGACTGGTTCCAAATAGGAAAAGGAGTACAACAAGGTTGTATATTGTCACCCTGCTTATTTAACTTGTATGCAGAGGACATCATGAGAAATGCCTGGCTGGAAGAAGCACAAGCTGGAATCAAGATTGCCGGGAGAAATATCAGTCACCTCAGATATGCAGATGACATCACCCTTATGGCAGAAAGTGAAGAGGAACTAAAAAGCGTCTTGATGAAAGTGAAAGAGGAGAGTGAAAAAGTTGGCTTAAAGCTCAACATTGAGAAAATGAAGATCATGGCATCCGGTCCCATCACTTCATTCAATAACCTCAGATATGCAGATGACACCACCCTTATGGCAGAAAGTGAGGAAGAACTAAAAAGCCTCTTGATGAAAGTGAAAGAGGAGAATGAAAAAGTTGGCTTAAAGCTCAACATTCAGAAAACGAAGATCATGGCATCCGGTCCCATCACTTCATGGGAAATAGATGGGGAAACAGTGGAAACAGTGTCAGACTTTATTTTTGGGGGGCTCCAAAATCACTGCAGATGGTGACTGCAGCCATGAAATTAAAAGACGCTTACTCCTTGGAAGAAAAGTTATGACCAACCTAGATAGCCTCTTCAAAAGCAGAGACATTACTTTGCCGACCAAAGTCCATCTAGTCAAGGCTATGGTTTTTCCTGTGGTCATATATGAATGTGAGAGTTGGACTGTGAAGAAGGCTGAGTGCTGAAGAATTGATGCTTTTGAACTGTGGTGTTGGAGAAGACTTTTGAGAGTCCCTTGGACTGCAAAGAGATCCAACCAGTCCATTATGATGGAGATCAGTCCTGGGTGTTCTTTGGAAGGAATGATGCTAAAGCTGAAAGTCCAGTACTTTGGCCACCTCATGCGAAGAGTTGACTCATTGGAAAAGACTCTGATGCTGGGAGGGATTGGGGGCAGGAGGAGAAGGGGACAACAGAGGATGAGATGGCTGGATGGCATCACGGACTCGATGGACGCGAGTCTGAGTGAACTCTGGGAGTTGGTGATGGACAGGGAGGCCTAGTGTGCTGTGATTCATGGGGTCACAAAGAATTGGACACGACTGAGCGACTGAACTGAACTGATACATATGGGGATCTCTGTGATCCAGCCATCTGAGTGCCACAGCTTTTACAGGTTTGGAGCATCTGTGGTCTTTGTGATTGGCATGGCTGCATGTTGGACACATGGGGAAAATGACTTCTCAGCCTCCCTTCACAGACATCAGATTCTAGAAGCAACTCCTTTTAGAGCTACTGAAAAGCCAATTTTGCCTTAGCTTCTAGAAGAAGGGACCAGCTCACGTGTGGGACCGTGAACTTGCTGCTAGATTTGTCTTCCTTTCCCTAGTGAGTTCTTTTTACCCATGGCAATTTTCCCCAGGAGATGATGGAGTTAAAGTCTCGTAGGCATAGAGGACCACAGTCTTTCTCCAGATGGGTCTCCCTGGGCTTTGGGACGTAGCCAGAAACACAGCTCTGGCATTCCATCTCACAATAGTCCCTTCCTGTGGAAATAACCAGATGTCTAGTTCTCCAATTGCTGGTGTGTGGTCTCCTTAGGATTTCTTTTCCCTCTAAAATTTATTTGTTTATTTTGGGCTGTCTTGGCTCTTTGTTGCAGTGCTTGGGCTTCTCATTGTGGGGGCTTCTCTTGTTTTGGAGCATAAGCTCTAGGCACACAAGCTTCAGTAGTTGTGGCATGTGGGCTCAGTACTTGTGACTCGCAGGCTCTAGATCTCTGGCTCAATAGTTGGGGCGCACGGGCTTAGTTGCCACTCGGCATATGGGATCTTCTTGGATCAGGGGTCAAACCCATGTCCCCTGCATTGACAGGTAGATTCTCAACCACTGGCCCACCAGGAAAGCCATCTTAGGTTTTTAATCTTTCTGGCAAATGCATTTGGAAATGCAGTTTTGAGAATGAGATGATCATTAATAGTTGTGTATTCATACTAGAGTATATACAAGAGCTGAGCAGAGGACTGTTGTCCTTGGAGGGGCAGCCCCTCAAGGGGAGAGAGATGCTGAGGGAAATCTGAAGTGGGCACACATCTTCCTGGGCAGGGCTACATCACTGGAACATGAGAAGGATGTGCAATGACATCAAGCTCCCAAAGAGGAACAAGTGGGCATTTTCTCTGACCTGCACACTTAGCCAAATCGGTGTTACCATCCCACTGGGCCTCAGACCCCTAGATGGCCCTGGAGTTAAGGTTGTGGGGTCTTGAACCCAAGTGTCCACCCAATTGTCTCTAGATGAATGAAGGCTCTGTCTCACACAACTAATGCCCCACTATTTTCAAGGTGTCTATTGCTGAAGCTAATAAAATATGTTTATAGTGTGACGGAATGTAGGGAGGCTTTTTGATCTCCTGTGTCTTTTTTCAATCAAGGATTTTAGAATATATAATTATTACTCATGCATGCATGCTAAGTTACTTCAGTCATGTCCGACTCTGTGCGACCCTGTGGGCTGTAGCCTGCCAGGTTCCTCTGTCCATGGAGTATCCCATCAAGAATACTGGAGTGGGTAGCCATGCTCTCCTCCTAGTAAGTACAACATCAAATAAGAGACTGAGGAGCCAGAGGACATCAGCTGTATTCTCTAAATACAGCTGTCTTCTGTGGTGTAGCAGGTAACAAGTACTATTTAAAACAGTAGTTTTAAGAGAGCTTATTTTTGAAAACTTAACTTGGAGTGAAACCCTTCTCAAAGAATGTGCTCTGTTAGGGTTTTCATTTTATGTAATGAAAGAACAATAAAAGGCAGGTGGAATTATACCAGGAGGAAAAAATAGAAATTACATCTCTCAAGCAGAAGTGCAAGGATGGAGTGAAGAAAAATGATAATAACCATTACTGTCTGAGGTGGTACCTATTTTAATGTACTTAAAATGCATGACTGTGACTGAGTGATTATGTAAAGTCTTTCTGTCATCACCAAAAAGTGCAGGG
Organism: Aepyceros melampus; assembly: GCA_006408695.1. Classification (NCBI taxonomy): domain Eukaryota; kingdom Metazoa; phylum Chordata; class Mammalia; order Artiodactyla; family Bovidae; genus Aepyceros; species Aepyceros melampus. Next base: position 319,557 of record SJXQ01005515.1, on the reverse strand, counting down.
AGACATTGATGTAGATGCCATGACAAATGAATAAAACTTCCTTCCCACTATCTGTCTAAGGAATCTATCAGAGGAAATTCCACTCTGCACTGAGAGAAACCCAGCCAAGCCTTGAGGTGTAATAACAAGCAGTTGCCACCATCTATTGAATGCTTACCATGTGCCAGGCACTGTGCTGTACATAAACTATTCTATTTAATCTTCTTGACAAGGCCGGGAGGTATGATCATTCATTTCACAGGTAAAGAAGCTGTGGATGGAGTTACTTGCCCAAGGTCAAGCTGCAAGTAAGGGATGGATCTGGGAGATCTAAATCTCACATTCCTAACTGCCATATTTCATCCAGTCCATGGGCACTGTGCTTGGCACCAGGCATTTCCTGGGCCACAAGTGGACTTGCTGGATCAAAGAGCATGTACCTTTTCACCTTTGACAGGAGTAGCTTAGGGCCCCGGAAAAGTTAATATTCCAGTTTGAGTCTGAAGACAGGGAAAAAGCCAGTGCCCTGGTAGAAAGACAGTCAGGCAGGAAGAATTATCTCTTCCTTTCTCTTCCATTCAGGCTGTCAGTGATTGAATCCTCATTTTGATCTCACATTAGTATTTATGATGACTGATCCCCAGATATGCTGATTTTGTCTTTTGAGCACCTGGTAAGGTTGTAGTTCTTGGTTCTCTCTCTCCTCTTGAGGTTGGTTGAGACCATGTGATAAATTCAAGATCAAGCTTTTATTAATTACTGCTGTTTGGAGACCCTCTAGAGCTCTTTTTTTCATTCCACCCTCATTTCAGAGAATGGGTGTTTCCATCATCTATCTTCCAAGATAATATATGTAATAGATATAATAATGTCTAATGTAATGGACACACAGTACAAGCAAGAAACAGACCTCTGTCACTTTGAGCCATGGACATATAAATCTTGGGAGTTTATTTGTTATAACATTGACTATCCTGACTGCTGCCCACTCCTTGAGAAGGGTGGCTGGGGAGACTGCTTTCTAGAAAGCCTCCTTGCCCACTGTGGGGAAAGTCATTATGCTTGTTTGTAAATGCTGTATCCTATCCTCATTCTGTGTTATTTTCTGGGAGTACTTCTTAAGGCAACAGTCTACCTCTCTCTTGGGGGGACTCGGCCAATTCAGAGTCAGAATCTTGCAAACCAAGCATGTGGCCACAAGTTTTGATGACCAATTTTCACACAGAAAAACATTTAAGGCTGTTCTAGAAAATCCAACCTTACCTAATCCAGAATGACACTTAGATGGCAGCTGCATTAGTTACCAAAAAAAAAAAAAAAATCATGAAATATTGCTGAAGAGTTATTAAATAGTCTCTAGTCCCTAATGGCGAATTCATTTTCATTTAATAGCAAGTTATTGTGAAGTATAATGAAAAATAGAGAGGCATGCAAAATAAGCTGGCCTCTGTTTCCATTGACATAGTGCCAGTTTCTTGGGTGCAGCGTTACAATACTATCCATCTTCATAAAGCACTCCTGGACGGCATTATGAAACAGCGGGAAGGAATGGCAGATGACAGCTTCATTAGTCATGACTAGGTAATCCTGGCCAATTTCTCCTGGGAATTATAACACATTCCTAAACACCCCTTGGTTTATGGCATCCAAAAAAGAAGAGAAGGGGATCAGTTATGAGGTCTTGGATGTTATCCAAATCTGGCTATGAGTGAGCTGCAGAAGGTCACTCAGCATCCTTTTGCCAGAGCTCTCTGGAAGGCCCTGGAGAATGGGACCTGCCGAGCCAGGATGGACAAGACTGGAAACACTCTCCCATTGTTGAACATCTAACGAAAAGAAAAGAATTGGGATAGTTCTTTTGTCTACCTCGCAGACAAATGAATCTGTATCACTTGGTAAATGGATGAATTAGCCCCAAATTCAGTCTTATTCCTGGCTAGAAAACAGGAGCTCCAAGAGGGTAAGTGCACAATAAACACCAGAAATTGAGAGGCTCCAATGAATCCTGGCAACCAGGATCGCACTTTCGCCAAAGATTACCTAATCCCCCCAGAGCTTGATCACTTAGCCTGGAGCACTGAAGGAGAAGGTGGCTACTTCCAGTCAAGATTTCCCATGTTTTTGTGACCTTCTGTAGTGAAGCCGCCCTTTCAGTTTCTTGGTGAGCCAGCTGGGTGGGGTTGTGACAGGGACTGGCAGAGAAATGGTTTATTCTGCAGGTCAACTGAGCCTGTATCTGTGGGTTAAGACTCCTGTGCACCGTGTTTTGGAAGCTCCCTGGTGCTTTGTGGTGTTGCACAAGGACTCATGAGTTGGTGTGAGACTTGAACTCAATCAGATCTTTGCTCAGCTGCTTAATATCTGTGGGATCTTGGGCAAGTTAAATTGACCTTAACCTTAGTTTTCTCATCTGCAAAATAGTGATAGTGATATCTATCTCACAGAGTTTTGTGAGAATTAATTACTACAGCTAAGTAAAGCACTTGGAAGACTGCTTTAGTAAAGATTTCTTCCATTACATGCATATATGTAAGCTATGTCTTGCTTAAAAAGCAAAACCGGAAATAATCAGGTTTATAGGAAAGAAAAATCAGTGTGAATTATTTATATCATCCTCCCATTGCCCTTAACTAATGATAAGCTCTTGTTTTCATTTACTGGTTTTTTGGTTTGTTTGAGCCAGGTGGGCCCTCGGCAGTGAAAGTGTGGAGTCTTAACCACTGGACCGATAGTGAATCCTCCTTTCATTTTCTTTTAAAGAACAGTGATGGCCAAAAACATTTGTAGGTCACCAGACCCTTGTTGCAGAGAAGGCAATGGCACCCAACTCCAGTACTCTTGCCTGGAAAATCCCATGGACGGAGGAGCCTGGAAGGCTGCACAGTCCATGAGATTGCTGAGGGTTGGACACGACTGAGTGACTTCACTTTCATTTTTCACTTTCATGCATTGGAAAAGGAAATGGCAACCCACTCCAGTATTCTTGCGTGGAGAATCCCAGGAACGGGGGAGCCTGGTGGGCTGCCGTCTATGGGGTCGCACAGAATCGGACACGAGTGAAGCGACTCAGCAGCAGCAGCAGACCCTTGTTGAATTTTCACATCAACTCTGTTGTTGTCCCCATTTTTCAGATGAGGAAACTGAGACACAGAGGAGAGATAAGTTCCCCAAAGTCACACTGGTAGTAAGCTTTGGAGCTGGGAGAGGACACCAGATTGTCTGCAGACTCTGTCCTTACCCATCATAGGTATGTCCATGAATCTCTGTTAAATTGGATTGGATTGAATCTAGTAGAGAAGTCCTATTTAAACATCAAGTTTCCTAAGGGCATTTAAATGTTTACACATTGCTATCCTAGGGTGTCTCCCTGGTTCCTCTGTGCTGAGGTAAAGCCTACTCACACTCCCAGTTCTAGATCCTTCGGAAATCTCTCTGGATTTGTTCTATTTGCTCTTTCAACAGTCCTGGCCTCAGCCCCATCACCCACTCAGAGCTCTCACATCATTCATCAGTGGCTCCTGAGAAGCTGAGAGGGAATGACAGCTGCAGAGGATGCCAGAGAGAGACAGGCAGAGAGGACAGAAGCCAAAAAGTAGAAAGAGTCTGGGGGAAAAGAAGATAACAAAAAAGAACTGTGCATATGTGCTAAGTCGCTCGTCACATCTCTGCAACTCTAAGGTCTGTAACCCACCAGGCTCTTCTGCCCATGGTTTTCTCCAGGTAAGAATACTTGGGTTGCCATGCCTTCCTCCAGGAGATCTTCCTGACCCAGGGATTGAACCCATGTCTCCTGTATCACCGACTCAAAGGACATGTGTTTGAGTAAACTCTCAGAGCTGGTGATGTACAGGGAGGCCTGGCGTGCTGCAGTCCATAGGGTTGCAAAGAGTCAGACATGACTGAGTGACAACTGAACTGAACTCCTGCATTGACAGGTGAGCTCTTTACTACCAACGCCAGCTGGAAAGCCCAATAAGAAAGAACTGCTGCTGCTGCTGCTAAGTTGCTTCAGTCATGTCCGACTCTGTGCAACCCCCTGGACTGCAGCCCACCAGGCTCCACCATCCCTGGGATTTTCCAGGCAAGAGTACTGGAGTGGGGTGCCATTGCCTTCTCTGAAGAAAGAACTAAAGGTACTTAAATCTCAAGGTGGATTTTATTTTTAAGTATTCCATATTATAAAGGCTGACTATTGTCAGAACTTCTTTCCCCTGCTACCTCTGGCTTTTGTGAAACAGTGATGTGTTTTCACTTTAGCCATCAAGGAAGACTCTTATTTTTAGTGATTCCTGATACCAACTAGATTTTTAGCAATGACAATCATGAAAATTTTTAAAATATTTTCTTTGAAATCAATTTAAGTGTATTCTTTCATTTTGTTTTTTGGTTTGAAGCTATTTCAGTGATTTCTTTTAAAAAAAAATGTAAAAAAGTTTAAATCCAGTTGGAATTTAATACCAATTCTGATAATTTGGTAAATCTTTATTAAGTGCTTCCTACATGTGTGGCACTGTGCCAAGTCCCACACCAAGACTAAATAAAGATCACCTGTGACTCAGTGGTAACGACTCTGCCAATGCAGAGATGCAGGATTGATCTTGGGGTTGGAAAGATCCCTGGAGGGGAGGGAGATGGCAGTGGTGTTCAGGATGGGGGGACACATGTGTACCCGTGGCTGATTCGCAAAAACCATCACAATATTGTAAAGTAATTATCCTCCAATTAAAATAATTAATTTAAAAAATAAAGGAAAGATCCCCTGAAAAAGGAAATGGCAACTCACTCCAGTATTCTTGCCTGGGAAATCCCATGAACAGAGGAGCCTGGTGGGCACTGTCTGTGGGTCACACAGAGTCAGACACAACTGAGCAATTCAACAACAGCTACCTCGGTAGAACCTCTAGTCTAGCCGGAGCGCCTCAGGCTTGTGGGGCATCGGTCTCTTGGGAAACTTGTTAGAAGTTTGCCTGCGTGGGCTCCGCTCCAGGACTGCCTGAGTCAGTAGGTGATTCTGATGCATCTAAATATCAAGACGCACTGGTGGAGGGTAGGCACCTTCTGTAGCAATCATACACCCCAGCTTTAGAGAGATATCCAGGACTCTGAAAGCACCTTAGCTACCTACCCACTGTCTTCATGCAGCTCCTCAGAGTCCACGCAGGCTCCACCCTGAAGCGGGTGGCATGGGTGGGCTGGGGCCAGAGACCAGATCAATCTTTGAGTATCATATGTGATGGAGAGCCGAGTGTTCCGGTTTAAAATTTAGGAGGTCCAGAGTTCACTTTGGGTCACTGGTAAAGATCTTTTAGAGTTTAAAAATCGGAAAAATTTTATTTGAAAAACTATTTAAACAGTTGTTTATTTATATATTTTTGGCTGCACTGGATCTCCATTGCTTTGCATGGGTTTTCTCTAGTTGCAGTGAGCAGGGGCTACCCTGCATGGTTTGCTCAGGCTTCTCCTGGTAGTGGCTTTTCTTGTTGCAGAGCACAGGCCCTAGGCGTGCTGGCTTCAGTAGCTGCAGTGCGCAGGCCCAGTAGTTATGGCACACGAGCTCAGTTGCTCTGCGACCTGTGGGATCTTCCCAGACCAGGAATCGAAACTGTGTCCCCTACAGTGGCTTCTTATCCACTGTGCCACCAGGAAGGTCCTGGAAAAAAAAAAAATTTTTTTTTGCATGTGCCTATCTTAGCTCCTTTATCGAGCCCATCCTTGCATGAAACGTTCTCTTGGTATCTCTAATTTTCTTGAAGAGATCTCTAGTCTTTCCCATTCTGTTCTTTTCCTCTATTTCTTTACATTGATTGCTGAAGAAGGCTTTCTTATCTCTTCTTGCTATTCTTTGGAACTCTGCATTCAGATGCTTATATCTTTCCTTTTCTCCTTTGCTTTTTGCTTCTCTTCTTTTCACAGCTATTTGTAAGGCCTCCCCAGACAGCCATTTTGCCTTTTTGCATTTCTTTTCCATGGGGATGGTCTTGATCCCTATCTCCTGTACAATGTCACGAACCTCATTCCATAATTCATCAGGCACTCTATCTNGTGTCAGACTTTGTTTTTTTGGGCTCCAAAATCACTGCAGATGGTGACTGCAGCCATGAAATTAAAAGGCGCTTACTCCTTGGAAGAAAAGTTATGACCAACCTAGATAGTATATTCAAAAGCAGAGACATTACTTTGCCGACTAAGGTCCGTCTAGTCAAGGCTATGGTTTTTCCTGTGGTCATGTATGGATGTGAGAGTTGGACTGTGAAGAAGGCTGAGCGCTGAAGAATTGATGCTTTTGAACTGTGGTGTTGGAGAAGACTCTTGAGAGTCCCTTGGACTGCAAGGAGATCCAACCAGTCCATTCTGAAGGAGATCAACCCTGGGATTTCTTTGGAAGGAATGATGCTAAAACTGAAGCTCCAGTACTTTGGGCACCTTATGCGAAGAGTTGACTCATTGGAAAAGACCCTGATGCTGGGAGGGGTTGGGGGCAGGAGGAGAAAGGGACGACTGAGGATGAGATGGCTGGATGGCATCACAGACTCAATGGACGTGAGTCTGAGTGAACTCCGGGAGTTGGTGATGGACAGGGAGGCCTGGCGTACTGCGATTCATGGGGTCGCAAAGAGTCGGACACGACTGCGCGACTGAACTGAACTGAACTGACTGATCTTAGCTCCTGATTTGCATGAGAGAAGCCTGTCTTCTTTAATCAAACTTGCACATCTCTGGAAATGCCAAATATAGTAAGCTCGTAAGTGACTGTATAATATACAATATATACTTGTGCTTCTAAACTAGCAAAGTGCCAATGGAAAAATATTCTTGCAGTTCTAACTGTTCCCTCTTCCATGGCTACAAATTTCTATGAACTGTTTTTCTGATAATATTCCTGCCCCACCTTATTTTTTTTTCCTCCAAACTAAAATAAAGGCAATGATTCAAATGACTGGCTCTTCATTTCTAAGTAACTTGGGTGAGGTCACCACAGTTAAGTTTTACTTTACACAGTTTGTATCAGGTCACTCTGAAAAACAAGAGCAAGATTATGTAACAGCAGAGATTCGTATGTGTGTGTGTGTTAGGTTATTGGAACCATTTTTATAGAGTAGTGAGTAGTTTACAGAGAAGCTAGGTGGTGATCCTTTTCCATCATATTTGAACTTACTATGTCAACAAGCCATATTGAGCACTGGCTGAGGACTACCCTTATTCCAATGACAGAAATATTCTTTTCCTACATAGAATGGAAGTTCCTCAAGAGAGGCTCAAGATTATATCTTTTTTTCTCTCTGCATAAGAGGGGCAGGAGAGATGAAAAGGGGTGAGGGGGGAAGGAGGTGGGATTTAGGTGATAAGGCTCTTGCCCCACAGGTGAAAGCAGTGTGATTTTAGCACGATAAAGATGTAGGTCAGTGAAACTGACTACAGAGCTGGACCTGGATCTAAAAATATATAATAATTAAATAAAGGATTTTGTGAGCATCACAAAGGGAAAGGAAAAATGATTCAATAAATGGTTTTGTACACAATGATTAAAGTAAGGGGGGAAAGAACTTGAGATTAGTACATTAACCACATCCTGAAATGAATTTACCCTGACACTTGTTAATCTTCCTAAACCTTCTCTTTGTCCGTGTGCCGGTGTTCAGAGGCCCACGCAGACCCCACACTGAACTAGTTGGTCAGCAGGGTGGCTGGTTCATTACAAGTGAACCATTACTACTGCCACAGCATTGGGGCTGACCTGGGGACGAACCCAGCTGAATTCCAGAGTGATATGGTGCTTGGATAAGGACACATTGCAAATTGACTAGACATCAACTCATGGAAACCTAAAGAGGGCAATCATGTTTGTGATCTGGGAGGATGGCCAGGGTAGGGAGGGGGTGGCATTTGGAGCCTCTCAGCTACTCTGTTAATCTAGCTTCTAATCGAGTACCTGGCACACAGCAGGGACTAAACACATGTTTGTTGGACCGAGTGACATTTGTGTCTTGGTGCTTTGCTGGGTAGACCTCAGTGCTGACAGTTGTGGTTGTTGTTGCCTGAGCCCAGAGCTCATTAAAGTATAAAGAGTCTTCACACTCAAGGTCCCCTGGGAGCATTTCTCTGATATTCCAGAGTGGAACCCGGGATCAAGAGAAGCAAGATGGAAGATTAAATTCAGCATATTAAAGACAAAGGCAGAAGACCAGGGCCAAGATCAACGCCCAGGCTTCCAAATGCCTGGCTGGCTGCCACCTCTGGCAGGAAACATTGCCCTATCCTCCAGGGATGGAATGGCCCAGAAAATATTGAACAGAAAGGGGAATGAGAGTTGGATTTGGGCCTTCCTTCCCCACACTGGCTGCACAGGCTTCAGCCAGCTTTGCTTCCTGTGTCTCAGAGGACACTGTCTCTGCCAGTTCCTCTCTCTTCCCCTCCCCTTTGCCTGGGGTGTAACCAGGCATTCTCAGATCCCCGTGTTGGAGCGAGGCGGATGGTGGACACATGTGGGCCGATTGCCTGCAGCTTCAGTTGATCCTGGCTTGGGAGTGAGGAGAGGGGGCTGGGAAGAAAATTCAAGTCTCATTCTTAAGTGATGTGGAAATGTATTGCCATTGGCTTTTATTAGGTAGCTCTAAGCCAGTGAGAAAGAAATGTTTTCATTGGCGGAAGAGCACACTTGACATCCACATATATGTGTGTCTACTTTTGAGCAGACTGCAGAAACGTGCGGCTTCGGTCCTTGCTGTGAATTCTACCAGTGGTTCAAGGTCTAGCTCAGTGCCTGCCTCAAACAGAAGGGTTTTCTTGATAAACTCAGTCTGTACTGATTTGCCCATGATCTCAGCTCTTGATGCAGTTACCATGTTCACCACAGTGAGGGCAGATTTACTGTAAAGTGAAAGAAGTTTAAGCTTTAGAACTTCTAATAATTTAGTCCTTTCTTGGGATCATATGGTCATATGCTTTTGATAAAATTGCAGATGTAAGATATTTTAATTGCAAGGGCTAAGGATATTGTCTTCTCCCACTCAAGCGTCTCCCTCCCTCAATTTTCCCTACAGGAGTTGTGTGTTGAGGGGGACCCCAGCTAAGGAGAACCTGAATTGGAGATTTATTTGTTTGGGGTTCTATGGATCTATTCAGGTGGTTCACACTGATTTCTGTGTTATCAGAATCAGAATGGAATACTACCAATGTCCTCAGGACACACTCATCTGGCGTCATGGGTCCTATTGCAATATCGATGTGTCCCTCTGTGCCTGACACTGGCAGAGAAGAAGAGTTAAATATGCAGGAATAGAAGCTAGTCTGAGGAATGTTCTTTTAACCCCCAAATGTACAAAATTGTCAGTGGAATATTTAGTTCTCATTGATGTCTACTCGAAACAGAAATCACCTGCAGGAAAATACTCAATAGTGTAGTGTATATGATTAACACACCTTACTACCATGACGTTAGAATGAGAACCAGTGCAAAATAGAATTGACCAGAATTCTTGTGTTAGTGGGCTTCCCTGTGGCTCAGGCAGTAAAGAATCTGCCTGCGGTGTGGGAGACTTGGGTTTGATCCCTGGGTTGGGAAGATCCCCTGGAGAAGGGAATGGCAATCCATTTCAGTATTCTTTCTTAAAAAGTTAATTTATTTTTTTAATAGGAGGCTAATTACTTACAATATTGTGGTGGTTTTGCCATACATTGGCAAAATTTGCCATACATTGCCATACATGAATCAGCCCAGATATACATGTGTCCCCCATCCGTAATCCCCCTCCCACCTTTCTCCTATCGCATCAGTATTCTTGCCTGGAGAATTCCATGGACAGAGGAGGCTGGCGGCTTACAGTCCATGGGGTCACAAGAGTCAGACACAACTGAACGACTAACATTTCCTTTCACTTTCTTGTGTTAGTAGGGCACAAAACAGCAGCAATGCTATAAACTGCAAAGTAGGATTTTTATGCATGCCAAATTGCATCTTTATGCCTCCCAACATAAAAACTGAGGAGGATCCCAACCAGTTCCCATTGGACCAGTCTTAGCATATCTGAGATGCCTTGTCCTGATGAAGCCTGGCAATTTCAGAAAGAAAAAAAAAAAAGACATTCAAAAGCCATAAAATCACAGCAAAGCAACCTATGTGTTCCCATGACTAAACTCCTATGCACATTCACCTATAAGTTATTGTAGGTAGTTTAAAGGTAATTTGATTAAGCAGTTAATGTAGCTCAATCCAATATAATGGTGTTTCAAAAAGCATTTGAATTGCTTTATCTTCTTTCCTTGAAAATGATATTACAGAATTATTGTCATATAAAGAGATGATCATACAGAGTATACAACCAAAAAATAGGGAAGATATTAATAGAAATAGGCTATGTAATTTTTCACTGTTTGGTTGTATTTATGGTATTTGTCACCTTCTAAATTTGTCATTTGACTTTCATCCTTAATTTTGTATTCCTGTTTTGCATTCTTTTTCTTAAAGAGACTCCCCTCCCTGAGTGACCCACATAACCTGAATCTGTCCTTGACCACAGTTGACCAATTTCTTCTTATATTATTCTTATAGCAGATATTGAATTTTGTTTTAAAATTTTTATTGGAGTATAGTTGACTCACAGTGTTGTGTTAGTTTCTGCTGTACAGCAAAGTGAATCAATTATACATACATATCTATCCACTCTTTAGTTCTTTTCCCATTGAGGTCATTACAAAGTATTGACTAGAGCTCCCTAGTAGTTATTGAATTTTCAAGGTAACCATAATAGTTTATGTGTGGGAAATAATTTTCAACAATACAGAACTTTTCTGTAAGAAGTAGATAATGCCATTTGCTGATACTTCTTGCTCCCCGGGGATCAGTTCCGTTCAGTTGCTCAGTCGTGTCTGACTCTTTGTGACCCCATGGACTGCAGCACGCCAGGCTTCCCTGTCCATCACCAACTCTTGGAACTTGATTATCCCTAAGGATAGCAAAGGTTAATTTGATGTCTATCCTCAAATGACTTTTTAAAAAAAGTCAGTTCATGATGAGTAAGTGTGGGCTTTGGAACTAGTTGCCTGGGCTTGACTTTCACCTCTACACCTGTCACCTTGGGAAAATTATGAAATCTCTTAATGCTTCCCCTGGTAAAGGAGGATTTGATTGTTCAACACCTGTCTCTGGGGTTGTGACAAGAGTTAGGGCTTAGATAGAAGAGTGCCTGACAGGTTGTACTCATCATATGTTGACTTTACTGGTAAATGAATATATTACAACTTCTTATCAGTTATTTTATGTGACCAAGTATATTGTTCTCCCTTCCCCCAAGACTGTAAGCTTCTTAAATTTGAGTACTAATGGAAACATTTTTCAAATCCCTTAATTCCTCAGAATCATGAGGATATGAGCGCCCTCTAGCTGCAACATTTGTGGTTCTGCTAGTCACCAGGCGCAGTTTGCTCATCTGACTGTTCAGGCTCAAAGAAGAGCATTCGCTATGTCAGAGACTGGAGGGTGGCTGTGGATGCGACAGAGATTCAGAACCAACATATCAGGAGGCACTCCTGAGAAGCTGAGAGGCCCATCAGAAATAGAGGGATCTCCCTGATAAGAGGATGAGAGAATGTCCAGAAGAAAATAGGAGTGTTGAAAGCATACAAAGCTCCAAGGAGCACACAGTAAACACTTGTCTCTTCATTCCTTTGAAATAGCACCCAGAAATGTTGCTAAATGCTCCTCCATGAAGGCCTGGGGAAATGGGGAAAAGGGAACTGACTTTCCCAAGATAATACAGCTCCACAATTACTTACAAAAGTAGTTGCAGGCATTGAGGGGAAAGGAGGAAGTGGTCAAAAGATCCAGGGATAAAGAGATTTGGGTGGGGGAAGCTTGTTTGGGTATGTACCTTATCATCTTAAAAGATTCTCCTTAGGAAACAAAGTGTTTCCCCGGGCCAGGGACTGAACCAGCACCCCTGCAGTGGAAGCACAGGGTTTTAACCACTGGACTGCCAAGAAAGTTCGTTATCAGATATCTAAACTCCTCACCTGAAGTATAGTTTCCTGTTTTTAGCTTGAACTTGTATTTGAATCTGGCTCCCTGGGTTACAGCTGCTGTATGACCGTGAAGATGAAGGGCTGTTCCTAGCCATCCACAAGGAAAATGGCTGCTCAACAGAAACTGTCTGTGATTTCTCTCCCTGTCTTGTGATTCCTCTCATTGCCATTCTCCTGTGGTCAGGGCAAAGACCCGCGTTCTGACTTCTGCTCGCAAAGCCCTCATGGCCTAGTGTG
>SJXQ01005515.1:294931-306784 GCA_006408695.1 Aepyceros melampus | reverse complement strand
CCAGAAGGGCTCCTGCTGGCCTGGGCCTCATGGCCCACATCTTAGGATGTCCTGTCGCAACCTTGCCCTGTCCTGTCACCACCCCAAAGGCCAAGGTTGTCTTCCCTGACCTCAGGTATCGCAGGCTTTTTGTTGTTTTTCTGGTGGTTTAGTTACTTTGTTAGCTGTTTTTTACCAAAGACTCCTTGGAGACTCAGAAACCTGAGTCTGCTGCTGCTTCTGCTAAGTCGCTTCAGTCGCGTCCGACTCTGTGCGACCCCATAGACGGCAGCCCACCAGGCTTCCTGGTCCCTGGGATTCTCCAGGCAAGAACACTGGAGTGGGTTGCCATTTCCTTCTCCAATGCATGAAAGTGAAAAGTCAAAGTGAAGCTGCTCAGTCATGTCTGACCCTCAGCGACCCCTTGGACTGCAGCCTCCCAGGCTCCTCCGTCCATGGGATTTTCCAGGCAAGAGTACTGGAGTGGGGTGCCATTGTCTAAACCCCTCTAAAATTGCCGGTTCCCAGTTTCTGCCTGACTTCAGCTGATTCTAACCTCTGTCTGTCAGGCCGCCACCCTGTGCCTGTCTGCTCCTCTCTGCTGATAATGGTGGTGACAAGATGGTGTAGCTGGCTCAGGGCCTGAAAACAAGAAAGAGTCTAAGTTATGTGTTATGGGGGGTGGGGGTGGTGCCGTCAGGAGAAGAGGGTGAGAAAGCAGGATGGGAAAGGGGAGTGTGCCCAGGGGGATGCCAGCTCGGTCTGCCCCCACAGCAGCTCTGGAGCACAGACTGCGCCTTGACGTCTGTCGGGTTGGGGTGGGCCTACGTGGCCAACATCCGCCAGGCATTAACCGTGAGCTCTGAGAGGGCAGCTCAAGCACTGGGGAGCCAGAGGTCAACCATCTGGGTGAGGCTGAGGGCCAGTCTCCAAAGGAAGGCTGTGGGTAGGACCATTTGCAGCCAACCTCACTGCAGTGGCTCAGCAGGTAAAGCATTCGCCTGCAATGCAGGAGCCCCAGGAGATGCAGGTTTGATTTGAGGTCAGAAAGATTCCCTGGAGGAGGGAGCGGCAACCTGTTCCAGTTTTCATGCCTAGAGAATCCCATGGACAGGGAGCTTGGTGGAAACAGTTCATGGGGTCTCAAAGTATCACTGTAAAGATAATGATAAACTCTGCCGTTCACTGAGCACTTCCTATATGCCAGGACTTTTAAGTACCTTATATATAGTAACATTTGATGCTCACAGCCACCCTATGAACAGATGTATCATTCTATCATCTGCATTTTATTTTATTTTGTATAAATTTATTGACTTATTGACTACTGGGTCTTCACTGCACACGCAGGCTTTCTCTAGTTGCAGAGAACAGGAACTCCTCTTTGTTGAGGTGCTCGGGCTTCTCACTGCGGTGTTTCTCTAGTTGCAGAGCACAGGCTCTAGGTGTGCAGGCTAAGTAGTTGTGGTGCAAGGGCTTTAGTTACCCAGTGGCATGTGTGATCCTCCCAAACCAGAGGCCAAACAAGTGTCCTCTGTACTGGCAGGTGGATCCCAACCACTGGACCACCAGGGAAGTTCCTGTATCTACATTTTACAGGTGTAAAAACTGAGGCAGACAGCCTGAGTGACTTACCAAAGACCACACAAGTGGTAAGAAGCAGAACTGTGCTTGGAAAAATGATCTTTAATATCTTTCTGTGACCCTGTAGAAGAGTCACTTTTGTTAGCAAGTTGAGAACAGTGTCATATATTTCTTCGGCCAGTTACCCACTCATTCCACATTTATCAAGAGACCAGAAATTACAAAAGTCAATCGAGCCCATCTCCAGTCTTCCAGGAAGTTCAGGGAGGAACACTGGAGGGGACAGCCCACTAGGCCCCCAGGGGAGAGGGAAGTACAGACTTTGAAGGGAGTGCCTCAAAGGAAAGACAAGGATCTGGTCTGGTATGGAAAGATGGTAGGTATTAACATTTGAAAGAAGGAGCAGGGCTTTTCCTTGGAGAAAACACCTAGGGCAAAGCCTGGGAGGGACTGAAGCCTGGGGGAATTGCAGAGGGGAGGAAGTAAGTGCTTGGAGACAGGCTAGAGGGTCTGGGGAGATGGTTCAGACAAGTGTCTACCAAACCATACCATCTGCTAGGCTGGCCTGTGGTCTGTCTTCAACTCAGATAACCTGGTCTGGTGCAAGTGGCCAAAGATATTAGGCCTGGAACTCTCACTGCCTGGAGAAAGCTCCTCTCACCTGCCACCTACCCTTGACTACGCCTGGTGCTGCCGCTTCTATGCTGTTCAGTCGTTCATTCATGTCTGCCTCTGCGACCCCATGGATTGCAGCACGCCAGGCTTCTCATTCCTTCACCAGCTCCCAGAGTTTGCTCAAACTCATATCGTTGAATTGGTGATGCCATCCAACCATCTCCTCCTCTGTCACCCCCTTTTCCTCTTGCCCTCAATTTTTCTTAGCATCAGGGTCTTCGCATCAGGTGGCCAAATTATTGGAGCTTCAGCTTCAGCATCAGTCCTTCCAATGAATATTCAGGATTGGTTTCCTTTAGGATTGACTGGTTTGATCTTCTTGCAGTCCAAGGGACTCTCAAGTGTCTTCTCCAACACCAAAATTCAAAAGCAACAATTTTTTGGTGCTCAGCCTTCTTTATAGTCCAACTGTCACATCCGTACATGACTACTGGGAAAACCAAAGCTTTGACTATGTAGACCTTTGTTGGCAAAGTAATGTCTCTGCTTTTAATACACTATCTAGGTTTGTCATAGCTTTTCTTCCACGGAGCAAGTGTCTTAATTTCGTGGCTGCAGTTACCATCTCCAGCGATTTTGGAACCCAAGAAAATAAAATCTGTCATTTTGATAAAGTTAAATAAGCAGGGTGACAATATACAGCACTGATGTACACCTTTCCCAGTTTGGAACCAGTCTGTTGTTCCATGTCCAGTTCTAACTGTTGCTTCTTGACCTGCATACAGTTTTCTCAGGAGACAGGTTTTATGGTCTGATATTCCCCTCTCTTTAAGAGTTTTCCAGTTTGTTGTGATCCACACAGAGGCTTTAGCGTAGTTAATGAGGCAGAGTAGATGTTTTTCTGGAATCCCCTTACTTTTTCTATGACTCAACAGATGTTGGCAGGCCTCCCAGTTGGTGCAGTGGTAAAGAATCCGCTGCCAATGCAGGAGGCACAAGAGATTTGGGTTCAGTCCCCAGGTGGGGAAGATCCCCTGGAGAAGAAACTAGCAACCCACTTCAGTATTTTTGCCTGGGAAATCCTAGGGACAGAGGAGCCTGGTGGGCTACAGTCCAGGGGGCTGCAGAATAGGACACAGCTGAGCATGCAGGCAATGGATGCTGGCAATTTGATCTCCAGTTCCTCTGTGTTTTCTAAATCCTGCTTATAACAGTTGAAGCCTAGCTTGAAGGATTTTGAGCATTACCTTGCTAGCATATGTTGTTGTTCAGTTGCTCAGTCATGTCTGACTCTTTGTGACCCTATTAACTGTAGCACGCCAGGCTTCCCTGTCCTTCACCATCTCCCAGAGTTTACTCAAACTCAAGTCCATTGAGTGGGTGATGCCATCCAACCATCTCATCCTTTGTCATCCTCCTCTCCTTTCAATTCTCTTCTTCAATCCTATGCTAGCATGTGTGAAAGTCATTCACTCATGTCTGACTCTTTGCGACCCCATGGACTGGTGAAATGACTGCAATTGTACAGTAGTTTGAACATTTCTTTGGCATTGAGTTTCTTTAGGCTAGCTTGATTGGAAAAGTGATGCTGAGTAAGGTCCACAGGCAGGCAGGGGTTAAATTTCAGAACATGGTCTCTGGGGAACATTTGAGATCAGCTTCATAAGGAAGCTGTATTATATATTCAAGAATGGAGTTGGAGTAGAGATCCCTTGCAAGGTGTTTCTCTCCAGCTATTTTGGGTTCAGTTCAGTTCAGTTGCTCAGTCATGTCCGACTCTTTGTGACCCCATGAATTGCAGCACGCCAGGCCTCCGTGTCTATCACCAACTCCTGGAGTTCACTCAAACTCACNACTGGCACAATCCATGAGGGAAATAATTAATAAGCTGGATTTCTCTCTGTGAGAGACAGGATGAGAGAATGAGAAGAGAAGCCAGACCAGGAGGAAAGATTTCAGGGACACATCTGACAAAGGACTGGTATAAAAAAAAGTTTTTTAAAAAGAAAAGTCTCTTGAAACTCAACAATAAGGAAACAAACAATTCTATTAAAAAATGGGCCAAAGGTCTTAACAGACACCTCACCGAAGAAGAGCTCCAGATTGCAAATAAACATATGAAAAGATGCTCCACCTGGTCATACATCCAGAGAAAACCATAAATCGAAGTGATACATGCGCCCCGCTGTTCACTGCAGCGCTATTCACAATAGCCGGGACGTGGAAGCAGCCTGACTGCCAGCAACAGATGAACGGATAAAAAAGGTGTATATATGTATGTATATATACAATGGAATACTACTCAGACATTAGAAATAATGAAATAACACCATTTGCAGCAACATGAATGGATCTAGAAATTGTCATGTTGAGTGAAAGATGTCAGAGATAAACATCACATGATACGCGATATGTGGAACTGTAACTCTTTGCAACCCCGTGGAACAGCCCCCAGACTCTGCTGCCCATGGATTCTCCGGGCAAGAATGCTGGAGTGGACGCCATTTCCCTCTCAAAAAAACAAAAAACAGTACAAATGAACTTATTTACAAAACGGCAATAGGGACACAGATGGAGAAGACAAACTTATGGTTACCAGGAGGGAAAGCAGAGAGCCGGGGAGGGATAAACTGGGAAACTGGGATTGACATACACACTGCTATATAAAAAATAGGTGTTATGCCCGAGGTCCAAGTCGTCAAAACTGAGAGAAATAAGACGTCCATGGCAATGCAAAAGCATAAAGGGGTTTCATTGCTAGCTCGAGCTAGGGCTCCCACCGGCACCAACGCAGCAGCTATAGGGAGGGAGCCCCGAGTTTTGGGCTACACTGCTTTTACAGGGAATTATTCAGGTAAAAGGGTACAAAAGGGGTGTCAGGCAGGAGGACAACTGATTGGCCACTTCAGGGGGTGTTCAAGTTGACAGATAACTGGTTGGTTACTTCCCTCCATAGCATTTGTGTGTAGATTCTTGATTGGGTTTTGCTTTCAAGGTAAATCACAAGCTCCTGGACATAAAGTCAGAAGGTTTAGCCTGGGGGCTGATTGGCTCATATACAGTGGGGCTAGGTTAGGTAATCTGAGGGCTGATTGGCTATGGGCAGTGGGCTCAGGTTGGGTAACATCCAAAGTTCTTTTGCCCGGGACCTTGCAGGATGGAATTCTTTTACAAGATGGAGTAGCTTAGGCCCTTCATTCTGGGGTGAGCGGGACTTTCCTAGGGGGTAGTTTCCCGGAATCATGACTCAGGTTTACAAGAATTTGAAACTTAGGCCTGGTACAACCTGTCGAGCCTGTCATGGCTCCGGTCTGGTCCTAACATAGGTAACTAATAAAGATATACTGCATAGCACAGGGAACTCTTCTCAGTACCCTGTAACGGCCTATACGGAAAAAGAATTGAGAAAAAAGAGTGGCTGTATGTATATGCGGGGGTTTCCTGATAGCTCAGCTGGTAAAGAACTTGCCTGCAATGCAGAAGACCTTGGTTCAGTTCCTGGAGATCCCTCAGAGAAGGGCTAGGCTACTCCGCCTGAAATTTGGGAGACCTGGGTTCGATCCCTGGATTGGGAAGATCCCCTGGAGGAGGGCATGGCAACCCACTGCAGTATTCTTGCCTGGAGAATCCCATGGACAGAGGGGTCTGGTGGGCTACAGTCCACTGGGTTACAAAGAGTGGGACATGACTCAGCAACTTAGCACAGCACAATACGTATGTGTGTGTGTTACTGATACACCTTTCTGTGCAGCAGAAACCGATGCAATGCTGTAAATCAACTATACTGTAAAAATTAAAAAAAAAAACACTAAGCACTTTCTAGAACAACAACAACATGCTCCATATCCTATGTCAGCAGGAAAATGCAAATTAAAGCAACAATAAGATACCACTACACCTTGTTGGGGAAGCACAGGTGGCTTAGTAGTAAAGAATCAGCCTACCAATGCAGGAACCACAGGAGATTTGGGTTCGATCCCTGGGTTGGGAAGATCCCTTGGAGAAGGAAATGGCAACCCACTCTAGCATTCTTGTCTGGGAAATCCCATGGACAGAGGAGCCTGACAGGCTACAGTCCATGGGGTTGCAAAGACTTGGACATGACTTAACAACTGAACGACAGCAACACCCCTATTGGAATGGACAAAATCTGGAATTCAGACATCACAGACGCCAGTGAGGATGTGGGCCAACAGGAGCTCTCACCACTGCAGGTGGGAACGCAACGTGGTGCAGCCACTTTGGAAGATGGTTTGCTGGTTTCTTGCAAAAGCTGACAAACTCATACCACGTGATCCAGCAGCTGTACTCCTTGGTATTTATCCAAAGGAACTGAAAACTTATGTCCCCGGAAAAACCAGCACACGGATGTTTATAAAAGCTTTATTCAAAATTGCCAACACTTGGAAGCAGCCAAGATGTCCTTCAGTCGGTGGATGGATTGTTAAATCGTGGTCCATCCAGACAATGAGATATTATTCAACATTAAGCTGCAGTACAAACAGACAAGGAGGATTGTTCAACACTGGAAGGAAATGAGCCATGCAGCTATGAAGGAATCTTAAATGCATGTGACTCAGTGACACACACCTCTCTGAAAGGGTGCACACGGTGTGATTCCATCGATATGACATTCTGGAAAAGGCAAAATCAGGGAGATGGTAAAATGATTAGTGATTGCCAAAGACTGGTGGAGGCAGGAGCTGGGAGGATGTTTAGGGAGTTGAAAATAGGCTGCATGATTCCTTAGTGATGGATATACACCGTACGTTTGTCCAAACACCAAGAGTGAACCCGAAGGCAAGCTATGGATTTCAGGTGATTGTGACATGTTAATGTAGGCTATCAATCATGAAATATTTACCACCCTGAGTAAATACTGAGGACAGGGGGCTATATCTATGTGCTATAGAGTGTCTATAGAAAACTCTGCACCTTCCCCTTGATTTTGCTGTTAATCTAAAACTGCATTCAAAGAAATTCTTCAATTTTTAAAAGTGTACAATGCGGTGGATTTTAATATCTTCACAAGGCTGTGTAATCACCAACACTATATCACTTCAGAACTCTTTTCTCATCACTGTGCTTAGTCACTCAGTCATGTCTAACTCTCTGCAACCCTTTGGATGGTAGCCCGCCAGGTTCCTCCATCCGTGGGATTTTTCAGGCAAGAATACTGGAGAGGGTTGCCATTTCCTTCTCCAGGGGATTTCCTGATCCAGGGATCAAACCCCTGTCTCCTGCATCTCTTGCTTGGCAGGTGGGTTCTTTACCCGGTGAGCGGTCAGGGAGGCTGAGAAATGCAAGTCAAAACTACAGTAAGATTTCAGCTCATACTGATCGGAATGTAGACTGGCTTTCAGTGAGATCCTCCGCAGGCCTCTGGAGCTCCTCCTCCGCAGGCGTTCTCTGCTCCAGCACCGCGTCATCTCCCTGTAGTCGTCTCAGAGGCCCCAGACCCCGGTCTGTGCTGTGCTCCGCCCCAGGCTGCAGTGTTGGACCCCCTCTGGCTCAGAGCTTTTCCCTCCCAGGGATCGCAGCCTTGCATTGCCTGTGGGCCAACATCTAAAAACAGAGACTGTTCCACACATTTGACTGGTTTTCTATTTGTTCGCAGTGGGTGTCTAGGTCCACACCTTGTGATTCCCTGATGGCTGGGTAGACCTCAGTGCATTACCCTTCCGACCTGGATTACAAGCAGCATCTTTCTGACTGATTTCTCTGCCTTTATGCCTTTATTCTCTGCCAGCCCCCTGGCAAATTCTATCCTCAAGGTGGCAACTGGAGTGACCCTTTGAATCCAAAAGTCACCCTCTGACTTTGCAGAATCTCTCGGTAGGATCTTCGTTCCTCAGAGTAAATGATAAGGTCCGCATGGTGGCCGGCATACCTGGCGCCATCTGGCCAAGCCCTCCCCCACTCCAACTCACACGTGGTCCAGGTTCGTTTGCTCCAGCCCCCTGCCCTCCTGTGTGTCCCTGACACATGCCCAATCCTCTCCCACCTGAACACAGGCACTCAGCGATCTTTCCACCTGGAAGCTTCTCCACCTGGTGATTTCATGACTCACTTCCTCCAATATCTTTATTCTATGTCCAAAGGTCACTCTGTCTCGGACCTGCCACTTAAAGTCTAAACCATCCCCTTGTCCCCACGTGGCCAACTCCACTTGTTCCACCTTGACTGTTCCGCTTAGCACTTATCACCTCTTAAAATAATATATAATTATATGAATCAGCCTTCAATCAGGATACAGAAGCCATACAATAGACTGAGAAGAGATGGTCTGTAGAATGAACAATTAACTGTAAAGAAGCATGACACGTAGCCTGGATGGGAGCAGAGTTTGGGGGAGATTGGATCCATGTATGTGTGTGGCTGAGTCCCTCCACCTGAAACTGTCACAGCATTGTTAATCTGCTATGCCCCGATACAAAATGTTTTTGGTGTTAAATAAATAAATAAGAACCATGAAGCATAGCCCAGGATTGAAGTACAGTGGCTACAGAAGTACCAAATCTCGGGGAGCCCCCTCCCCAGGGCTGGGGTCCGACCTTGTGGGAGAAGGGAGCATGGAACCCAAAGGATGGAGAAGTTGCTGGGTTGCCTGGACCAGAGCTGGTTCATGGTCTGGGCGGTGGCCAGCAGGCAGGGAAATGCAGGCTGAGACCAGCAAGCAGGAGGGCCCTCTCCCCTCCCAGGGGATAGGCTGGAGCGCCTACAGGACTCACTGGGAACCCACTGGTGGGGGTGCCACTGAATATGGGGAGGTAGGGGCGCATCCCCCCCCACCATCCCTTCCTGGTGCCACTGTTAGCCATACTGCAGGAGAAAGAAGAAGGATCAAATGGAAGCACCCTGGAACCGGGAAGGAAGCCACTTCATCCTCAGCCTCCTACCAATAGAGCTTAACTCAGGGAAGGAGCAAAGAAGCAATGCCCACTAGCCCAGGTCCGCCACTGCAGGCCGACAATGGGGGACAGGTGCTGGGTTACAGAGGCAGTTCACTCACAGCTGGCACTGGAATCAGTTAGCGATCTTAATTATTTTACTTTTTTCTGCATTTTAACTTCCAGCTACTTTACATTTGAAGTAGGTTTTGGAACTTTTAATCCACCCTGGCCATCTTTGTCTTTTACTTTGCATATTTAGTCCACTTATATTTTGACAGAATATTTAATAGTAGAGCTTGTGTCCGTTTCCTAGAGTTCCTGTAACAAGTTGCCACAAACTCTGCAGCATAAACAGAGAAGTTCCATTCTCTCCCAGTTCTAGAAGCCGGAAATCTGAGGTCAGGTGAGACCGGGAGGTGAAAGTGAGTTTGCTCAGTCGTGTCTGACTCTCTGCAACCCCACAGACTACACAGTCCATGGAAGTCTCCAGGCCAGAATACAGGAGTGGGTAGCCTTTCCCTTCTCCAGAGGATCTTCCCAACCCAGGGCTCAAACCCAGGTCTCCCACATTGCGGGCGAATTCTTTGCCCACTGAGCCACCAGGGAAGCCCAAGAACACTGGAGTGGGTAGACTATACCTTCTCCAGCGGATCTTCCTGGCCCAGAAATTGAACCGAGGTCTCCTACATTACAGGCGGATTCCTTACCAACTGAGCTATCAGGGAAGCCCAGATGGGGAGGTAGAAAACGCAATAAAGGGAGTTTTAATGAGAAGGTTCTCACTGTGGGCAACTGGGACTCAGTCTTCCTGAGGACCTCTGAGAAATGGGTGGGATCACATCAGATTGTCCCACTGCGGAGTGAGGAGCCCAAGGTATGTAGCCCCTGAGCTCTGCTCCACGCGGACTGGGTGTGTTCATTCACCTGCACATGGGTTATGACCTATGTGTACCGGGGAGGCCCAGAAGAGGTGGTGCTGGGAGTAGGGGCTGGAAGCTGGGGTCCGGTCTGCGCGCAGGAGCCACACACACCATCAGCTCAGTCCCACAGCCACCGCTCGCCCTGCTTCGATGCGCTCAGGCTTCACAGTAAATTGCTCTGGTCAGTTCTGGAACTGAAGCTTCAGGGCGGCACGGACCACAGTCCCTGAGATGCTGTCAAGGGGTGGTGAAGGAGCCGGCTGCAGCTCCACGGCCAGCCTCCTCTCCCACCCCCGCGCACGCCCCTCCAGGAAGAACACAGCTGGACACCTGGGCAGGGTTCCACCCGCCAGGGCACAGGGCCGTGGAGGAGGACCGGAGGGCCTGGAGGGCTTGGGTCGCACCCCGCAGAGGGCGGGAGCGGGCGCCCCATTCTCCCCGGGAGACCTGGCTGTGTCCAGGGTTTCCTCATGCCTGAATGAAGCCTATCACTGTCATAAATGCTTAGATCAGGGACTCTCAGGTAATAACCCAGATCCAGGTTCTCTGGGGAACGTGCAGGAAAAGCTCTCTCATGATCCGGAGACACCAGCCTGCTTACTAAGGTCAGGCCCTTAGTAAGGACCCCGCCCTTTCCCACTCCCCGGGAGGCTGGACTTTGTGCTTAGCAGTTCCTTCCCAGATGCGGTAATTGCTGGGTCCCGCCAGCACCTTCCGTGCGGCCCCTGGGGGGTATGGAGAGGCTGATCATTATTATTGAGCCAGAACTTTGGGGCGGACCATCTACAGCCGTGTCCAGCCTTGGGCGAAAAGGCACAAAGACACCATTGTGTGTCCCCAGCACCTGCCTGTGGGGCCTGGGTCAGCGTGGGCCTCAGAGCGGGTGACCCAGACCCAGGACCCACACGGTCAGGGAGGAGGGAGGCCAGGATCTCCTTAGGGGGCAGCCGGAGCTGAGGCTAAGGGAGCCCGGCGCAGGGAGGCTCAGCCTGGACCCCTGAGCCCCAGTCCGCATGTGGCTGGTTTGCGCCTCACTAAGCCCATTTATCCAAATGGAATAGGCTGCGAGGCCTGGCCTGGGGGGACACGGGGGTCAAAGCTGTTGGGAGAGGGGAGGTCCGGGGTGGTTGGGGTTCTGGAAGGATGAAAGAAGTCAGGGAGTGGCATGAGTGTGGGTCCCACTTCAGGCAGGAGGAGCAAGGCAGAGCCCAGGTTGACTGAGCCCCCTACGTGCCCAGCAGCCAGCACTCGTGGGTCCTCCCACGGCTCACAGGACCCAGAGCCACAGAAGTGTGGGTTCCCCTTGGAGGCGGCGCTTCTGAGGCCCCAGAGACTCAGTCACTAGTTTATTCTTTTAGCCACAAACATCCAGTGACCGCCTACCACGTGGCCAGAGGCCCCACTTTGGGGAACTGCAGGTGCAGTAGGGCAGACGGGTGGTGGACCCTCGTGTGCAGGAGCGAGCGGCCCCACTGGGAGGAGAGCACGAGTTCACCTGGAAACCCAGCCCCACCTCGGGGGCCGGAGTGAGGGGGTGGGAGGCTGGGTTCCTCCTCTGGGGCCCCAGGGTGGGACACTCTGAAGAGGAAATATCCAGACTGACCCCAGATCATAAACCAGCACCCCCAGCCCCACAAGGATCCAGGGTTTGCTTCCCAGGCCTGGGACCAGCCAGGGCAGGGGTGCCAGGTGTGTGAGAAGTGAGCTCTGGGGACCCTGGGACTCCACCAATCACACCCCGTGCGTCCTTCTGAAGCTCAGTCCCTTCGGCGGGCTCCCAGAAAAGCGCCTAAAATCCCAGCCCAGGGCTCCGGGAGGGGCGCGGTGGAGGAGGGGAGGAAGCCTTGATCTTCGCTCTGGCC
>SJXQ01005515.1:259302-294360 GCA_006408695.1 Aepyceros melampus | reverse complement strand
TGGGGCACCCGCTCCTCAGACTCCAGCACTGAGCACACACACTCCCCCCTGACAAGCACTGGGCCAGGGTGCTGGGTGGGCGGGGCGGGGTCCGTGCCAGGTACTCCGGGTATAAACAGCCACCTCATGTGGAGCCGGCACAACCTCCCCCAGACCCCCAGATCCGCCGGCAGCTGGGAGCCCAAAGCCCCGGAGATGAAGGCCCTGCTCCTGCCCATCGCCCTCAGCCTGCTCGCCGCCCTGAGGGCCCAGGACCCCCCATCCTGCCCTCTGGAGCCCCAGAAGGTGAGCCTGGTGGAGGGGAAGGCAGTGACCCATGGGGGCATGTGACCAGGCCTGTCTCAGGAGGAGGACTCTGGCCCCGGGTTCCCTACAGGAAGGGGTCGGGGAGCAGGGGGCTCTCTGTTCGTCTCTCAGTCAAGCCCCTGCTCGGCCCAGGGCTGCCCGGGGAGCAGCTTCAGCTCAGGGCCCAGGGAAGCGACTCCTGGGACCCCCGATGGCACGGCTGCACCCTCCGCAGAGAAGACGCGTCGGGTGCGGAATCTGCTCCCCGAAGAAGATGGGCATCCTGCCTCTGTCTAGCACCGGGAGCCCCGCACGCCGGGTTGTTCTGACCAACACTCGGGGTGCAGACGTGCTGGAGCCCAGCCTGCACTGGGGGAGGCAGGTGGTGGGTGCGGACGCGAAGCTGGCTTGCCCCACGCAGGAGGCTCACGGCCCCACCTTGCTCAGATGGCAGGAACTTGGTATGTGAAGGCCATGGTGACCGACGGGGACCTGCCTAAGGAGACGCGGTCCAGGAAGGTGTCCCCGGTGACGGTGACGGCCCTGGGCGGCGGGGACCTGGAGCTCAGGTTCACCTTCTGGTGAGTGTCCCACACCCGCCTGCCCTGGCCCTGCGGTCCCCTCCCCTCCCCATAAGTGCCCGTCAGGACACCTCTTCCCACCCAGGTCGTGGTGCTTGCTAAGATGCGCATTCCCTGGACCTCGAGGGGAAAGAGTCCCAGGAGGCGGGGCTCGACGTGCCATCTGGGGGACACTGGGCAAGAGGCCCACGTGCCAGGCGAGCTCAGATGGCCCCAGGTGTGACTGCGGAGCGTGGCTCCTTTGTTCCTTGTGTGTCCCAGGAAGGAGGCCCGCTGCCATGAGAAGAGAGCACGGATGCAGCCAACCGGGGAGCCTGGCAAATACAGCTCCGGTGAGTCCCTGCCCGTCCCCGCCCCGCAAGCAGGGCCCCGGCCTCTCCCTCCCCGCGCGGCCTCGCTGCCCGGGGTCCCCACCCTGACCCAGAGAGTCTGACCCCTCCCTCCCCAGGGGTCTTGTCCTGAAACCAGACGCCAGATGGGACAAGTGTGTCCACAGCAGGATGAAGGGACCCCCCCCACACACACCTTCCTCCGGGTGGTCCTGGCCGTCCACTCCACGGAGAAGTAAGGTTCGGGATGGGGAAGCAGGCAGGGCCGCTGCTGGAGCCTGCAGGGTCCAGCCCAGCATCCAAACCCTCCAGCCTCTCTGACTCCACACCTCCTGTTGAGACTTTCCTAGGAGGAGGCTCCTCCCCAGGGTCGGGCCTTGGCAGCAGCATGTCCTGGGCACAGGCCCGTGGGGTCCCTGGATGACAGGGAGCTGAGTACGGCTAATATGTCGAGAGGTCCGAATGTTCCAGAAAGTTCCTTATTGTGGTCTCCAGTATGTTCTCTATGTCCAGGTCAGGGACTGAGACAGTCAAGGCGCGTTTTCTCTGTCCATCAGCAGATGGCGGCAAGAAGCACATGTACATCCTGGAACTGCCTGTCGAGGGCCACTACGTCCTTTACTGCGAAGGCCAGCGCCAGGGGAAATCGGTCCACATGGGGAAGCTCATAGGTGAGGGTTCGCCCTCCTGCCCTCGGATCCCCGTGTCCCAACCGGCCCCAAGGCCTCTGCCTCCAGAAGCCAGAGGAACCGCACCGGCCACTCCTGGCTCCAGAATTCAGACCACGTGGTCCATGTGTGCCCAGCACAGTTTACGGCCCGGGCAGCCAGTCCAGGCTCCTTCTGGGACTGACCACCCGCAGGGTGGTCCTGCTTCCTGTGGTCTCGGGCCAGGGCTTGGTCAGCGTGGGGGCAGTAGGAGGCGCTGACGCAGGAGTTCTCGGGGCAGGGACTCTCATGGGGGGTGAAGGCCAGGGTTCTCTGGTCAGAGGGCAGCGCAGTTCCTCTGGGAGAGAAGCCCTTCCAGGCCAGGGGTCTGACCCTTCAGGTGGCTCTGGGATCCAGCCTGGGTCCCCCGGAGCCCCCAGGGACTCGGGTGTCCCCCGGGGCTTCCCCACCTCCTTCCCCGGGACCTGCCGGCTGGGAGGGGCCCATCTCCTCCGCACCTGCTCGGCGTCCACCCCAGACTGAGCTGTCCTGCCCTGCGCCCTCCCCGGGAGCTGGGACGGACCCTGCATCTGGGTGTCCCCCGAGGCCTCACTCACCGGGCGCCTGGCCTGCAGGTAGAAATCCTGACGTGAACCCAGAGGCTCTGGAGGCTTTTAAGAAATTCGCACAGCGTAAGGGCTTGTCCCCGGAGGACGTCTTCACACCTGAGCAGACGGGTGAGGGGCCGGTCCTGCGGCACCCCCGGGTCCCCTCTGCGTCCTCTTCACGCCCCGGGTCCCTCCCTCCGTCCCCTCCCGCCTCTCCCCGGCCCCTCCGTGGGGAGACATCAGCGCTGTGACGGGTCACAGGGAGCCCGGGGGCCCCGCTCTGGGTCTCCATGACCCATGTCTGGGCTGCGGGCGGTGAGGGGTCTGGGCCCCTGTGTGGGGCGTCTTCTCACTCCTGGGTTTGTCTTGGTCTCTACAGAAAGCTGCAAGCCTGAAAGTGACTAGGGTGAGTGGTCCTTGAAGCAATCGAGGGTCGGTTCAGTGGGGTGTCAGCATCCACCGGGCTCCCCAGGGCAGGCAAGAGGGACCCCGCGTGGCCAGGAGGCGGCGTCTCTGCTCTGAGGGCCCCTCCAGCTGGCCCTGCCCTGCAGGGTCTGTTCCTGGGCTGCACTCCACACGTAGGCGCCCTCTCTGTGCTCAGGGCTTACTGTTGGGTACTCAGGACATCTGTGCCCGGCCAGCTGTGCCCCCGGTGGAAGGTGCATTCCGCCCCCCACGCTGCAGCCCTGGGGGCAGGGAGAGCCTGGTCTGTCCCCTTCCTCCATGACCTTTCCCTTCCTCTCCAGGACAGGGGCACCAGGCTCCACGGCAGCGCCATCAGGACCCACCATCCTGTGGGGCGTGGGAGGAGCCCCTGGGACCTGGGCCTCCCCACCCCCTGCTCCCCCGTCCTGCTTTCTCGCTCAGCCCTCCCTCCCCTCTCCTGGCTTCAAATAAAAGGCTTCAGCGTCCCCGGGGCTCTGCCTGTCTGTGGGGCCCCTCGGGGGCTGAGAGGGGAGGACAGGGAGGTGGAAGCCTTGCAGGAGGGACCAGAGGACCCGCTTGTGTCCTGGGTCCCCTGGTGTGTGTCTCTGTCTGATGGGCCTGGGGGTCCGGGGAGAGGCAAGTGCTGGCAGCTCTGCCCGAGGTCCCAGGGGGTCTCTGTAGGTCTGATGCCCACAAGCTCAGGTTTGGGTGGTCATGAGGGTGGGAGAGGGACGTGATGCCCACCAGCACACGTTTGGGTGGTTGTGTGGTTGGGGGGAGGGCTGTGATACCTACGAGCCCAGGTTTGGGTGGCCCTGTGGTTGGGGGGAGGGCTGTGATACCTACGAGCCCAGGTTTGGGTGGTTGCGTGGTTGGGAGGAGGGCTGTGATACCTACGAGCCCAGGTTTGGGTGGTTGTGTGGTTGGGGGGAGGGCTGTGATACCTACGAGCCCAGGTTTGGGTGGTTGCGTGGTTGGGAGGAGGGGTCTGATGCCCAGGAGCCCAGGTTTGGGTGGCCCTGTGGCTGGGGAAGGGTGAGGGTGGCAGGGTCAGCCCAGGCCCAGGTGGGGACACGTGTGCAGGTGGGGATTGTCTGCCCCCCGGGCCCCCACAAGCTGGAGGCCGAGGTGGGAGTGAGCGGGGCCAGGCTGGCCCAGGCGCACACGACAAGGGCGGCCCGACACTGGGCCCCACACCCGGACGGCTCTGCTGTCCCGCACCCAGGCCTGGCTGCACACAGGCGCTGCCCTGGGGAGGGGACCGCGTCAGCAGGGACCTCTGGCCTCTTCTGACGCTGACCCCGCCGTTTCCCCAGATCCCCCTGGGGCCTGGCAACGTGCCGCCTGACAGCCAGCTGATGGTGACCCTGGTCTCCTTTCTCGTGGTGGGAGGAGGATCCCAGCCCAGCCTCCCTGGAGACTGGGGACAAGGGGTCCCTCCACACAAGGTCGGTGAGATTCCCCAAGTCTCAGGCCCTCCCAGTCCCCAGTGGGGGCGGCCAGCTCTCCCAGGCCCTCCTGGACACAGCAGGCCCCACGTGGAGATACCAGGTTCCAGGCACTTGGAGTGTTCCTTCCTGACAAGGAGTTACCAGGCAGGGGTCCCCCTGTGGTGTGAGCCTCTCATCAATGTGGGGGCTCCTGGGGCCCAGACCATCGCAGGCCTTGGTGGCATATGTCCACTTTCTGTCATGACAACTCTCCTGGCCCCATTGTCCCTGCAACGGTGTAATACCATCACGCCGGGAGCCCAACTGGGGGTCACAGTGAAGGCTGCCTGGTCCTCGGGCTCCTGTCTTGGGATCTGGGCCGGGCCCATCTGTCCACTTGGTACTGACCTGTCCCTAAGCAATGGGTCCCCTCTGATCTGGCTCTCCCCTGGGAGGCAGAGAAGCAGCTGGGAGCTGGCAGGGCCAGTGCTCAGAGTCCTGATATTCGGGGCTAAGACTTGTGGTAGGGGTGCGAGGACCTGCCTGGTGACAGTCCTGCTCAGACCTGCCCAGGAGGCCCCCTCCACCTCACCTGGAGAAACCTGGGCCGAGCTGGGGGGCCCTGTGTCCAGCTCCGGCTTCTATGGAGACTGTTTCAGGGGTCCGTCTTCCTGGGGAGAGGCCACAGGGCCCACACGGAGACAGTCTCCTCTGTCTGGGAACCAAGCCTGGCTCTGCCCCAGTGCCATCCATGCCTCCACCACCCTGGGCCCGCCTGCAGGGGTACAGCTTTGCGCTGGGCCGGGGCTGCGGGGAGGATGGTCAGGGCAAAATGAGCTGGGGGCAGCAGGATCTGAACAGAATCCTGTAAGCGCGTGTCCATGGGAGGGACCAGGAGGACCTCAGGCGGCTGCGTCCCGGGGCTTGTGTCCCGCCATCAACCACTGGGCTTGTCCTCAGCTGGACCTGGCTGTGGCGTGGAGGCTGAGGAGTGGCACCCAAAGAAAACCGGCCCCACGGGCTGGACTGACCCTCAAGGTCTCCTGGCCACTGCCCTTGCCCCCCAAGGCCCCCCAGGGGTGGGGAGACCCAGCCTTTCCTTCCCACCTGCACACCGCGTGGGACGGCCAGCCTGCATCCACTCCTGGTCACCCGCACGGCAGCACCTCATCCATGCGAGGAACAGTCCGACCTGCACGTCTGGTTCGAAGGTGTCAGGGAGAATCCTCTGGATCTCGCTGCTCTCCTCACTGGAAACCGGGGTCAGCGTCCATGGCACGTCCAAGGCCTCGCTGTGCACTCAGCAGGCGGAGAAGACCCACGCCCAAGGGGCTGGCCCTGTAGGGTTCGCCCACCTCCACCCCCTCTTCTTCTTGGGTCAGCCTCCAGGGGTCCCAGCCCAGAGGTAGTGGGCTGCCCCGGCCACAGGAGCCAGCAAAGAGCACGGGTCATGGCACCTTTCCTCCCTGTCAAGCTCAGACACCCCAGGTGGCCCCTCCCCTGCTTCTGGGAGGCACAGCCTCCCCGCCTCACCCCCTCCACCACCTCATTCCAGAACGTTTTCATCACCCTGGAAATGCTCCTCACCCTATGAGCAACCACCGCCGCATTCCTCCTCCCCCACCCCCGAATCCTGGAGACCACCACTGGAGACACCTGGATATCCCCCATGGAGATGCTGTCTCCACGCATTTACCTCCTCGGTATGTTTCTTATCAGTGAAGTCGTATCATACGTGGCCTTTCGTGCGCCTCTTTCACCCAGCGTGACGTTTCAGGCTCATCCGTGTGGCAGGTGTGGCAGAACCACATTCCTTTATGGACGAAGTACACCACTGTGGCTGGAGCACGTACGGCTGCCCATCCTTCAGGATGGGTTGTTTGCATCGTTTGGCTGCAGGGAATAAAGCCGGAGAACAGGCCTGGCCATGGACTCGAGTCCTGGTCTGCACTTCTCTTGGGTCAGGTAAGCCATGCAGGCGACACCACCCTTATGGCAGAAAGTGAAGAGGAACCGAAAAGCCTCTTGATGAAAGTGAAAGAGGAGAGTGAAAAAGGTGGCTTAAAGCTCAACATTCAGAAAACAAAGATCACGGCATCTGGTCCCATCACTTCATTGCAAATAGATGAGGAAACAGTGGAAACAGGGTCAGACTTTATTTTTTTGAGCTCCAAAATCACTGCAGATGGTGATTGCAGCCATGAAATTAAAGGACGCTTACTCCTTGGAAGGAAAGCTATAACCAACCTAGATAGCATATTTAAAAGCAGAGACATTACTTTGCCAGCAAAGGTCCCTCTAGTCAGTTCAGTTCAGTGCAGTCGCTCAGTCATGTCTGACTCTTTGCAACCCCATGAATCGCACGCAGCACGCAGCACTCCCTGTCCATCACCAACTCCCGGAGTTCACTCAAACTCACATCCATCGAGTTAGTGATGCCATCCAGCCATCTTATTTTCGGTAGTCCCCTTCTCCTCCTGCCCCCAATCCCTCCCAGCATTAGAGTCTTTTCCAGCGAGTCAACTCTTCACATGAGGTGGCCAAAGTACTGGAGTTTCAGCTTTAGCATCATTCCTTCCAAAGAAATCCCAGGGCTGATCTCCTTCAGAATGGACTGGTTGGATCTCCTTGCAGGCCAAGGGACTCTCAAGAGTCTTCTCCAACACCACAGTTCAGAAGCATCCATTCTTCGGCGCTCAGCCTTCTTCACAGTCCAACTCTCACATCCATACAGAACCACTGGAAAAACCATAGTCTTGACTAAATGGACCTTTGTTGGCAAAGTAATGTCTATTCTTTTGAATATGCTATCTAGGTTGGTCATAACTTTGCTTTCAAGGAGTAAGTGCTTTTAATTTCATGGCTGCAATCACCATCTGCAGTGATTTTGGAGCCCCCAAAATTAAAGTCTGACACTGTTTCCACTGTTTCCTCATCTATTTGCCATGAAGTGATGGGACCAGATGCCGTGATCTTTGTTTTCTGAATGTTGAGCTTTAAGCTAACTTTTTCCACTCTCTTCTTTCACTTTCATTAAGAGGCTTTTTAGTTCTTCTTCACTTTTTTCCATAAGGGTGATGTCATCTGCATATCTGAGATTATTAATATTTCTCCTGGCAATCTTGATGTCAGCTTGTGCTTCTTCCAGCCCAGCATTTTTCATGATGTACTCTGCATACAAGTTAAATAAGCAGGGCAACAATATACAGCCTTGACGTACTCCTTTTCCTATTTGGAACCAGTCTGTTGTTCCATGTCCAGTTCTAACTGTTGCTTCCTGACCTGCATACAGATTTCTCAAAGAGGCAGGTCAGGTGGTCTGGTATTCCCATCTCTTTCAGAATTTTCCACAGTTTATTGTGATCCACACAGCCAAAGGCTTTGGCATAGTCAATAAAGCAGAAATAGATGTTTGTCTGGAACTCTCTTGCTTTTTCGATGATCCAGTGGATATTGGCAATTTGATCTCTGGTTCCTCTGCCTTTTCTAAAACCAGCTTGAACATCAGGGAGTTCATGTTTCATGCATTGTCGAAGCCTGGCTTGGAGAATTTTGAGCATTACTTTGCTAGTGTATGAGAACTAACGATGTACTCTGCATATAAGTTAAATAAGCAGGGTGAAAATATACAGCCTTGATGTACTCCATTTCCTATTTGGAACCAGTCTGTTGTTCCATGTCCAGTTCTAACTGTTGCTTCCTGACCTGCACATAGGTTTCTCAAGAGGCAGGTTAGGTGGTCTGGTATTCTCATCTCTTTCAGAATTTTTCACAGTTTATTGTGATCCACACAGTCGAAGGCTTTGGTATAGTCAATAAAGCAGAAATAGATATTTTTCTGGAACTCTTTTGCTTTTTTGATGAGCCAGCGGATGTTGGCAATTTGATCTCTGGTTCCTCTGCCTTTTCTAAAACCAGCTTGCACATCTGGAAGTTCATGGTTCACGTGTTGCTGAAGCCTGGCTTGGAGAATTTTGAGCATTACTTTACTAGCATATGAGATGAGTGCAATTGTGCGGTAGTTTGAGCATTCTTTGGCATTGCTTTTCTTTGGGATTGGAATGAACACTGACCTTTTCCAGTCCTGTGGCCACTGCTGAGTTTTCCAGATTTGCTGGCATATTGAGTGCAGCACTTTCACAGCATCATCTTTCAGGATTTGAAACAGCTCAACTGGAATTCCATCACCTCCACCAGCTTTGTTCCTAGTGATGCTTTCTAAGGCCCACTTGACTTCACATTCCAGGATGTCTGGCTCTAGGTGAGTGATTACATCATCGTGATTATCTGGGTCATGAAGATCTCTTTTGTACAGTCTTCTGTGTATTCTTGCCACCTCTTCTTAATATCTTCTGCTTCTGTTAGAGCCATACCATTTCTGTCCTTTATTGTGCCCATCTTTGCATGAAATGTTCCCTTGGTATCTCTAATTTTCTTGAAGAGATCTCTAGTCTTTCCCATTCAATTGTTTCCCTCTATTTCTTTGCACTGATCACTGAGGAAGGCTTTCTTATCTTTCCTTGCTATTCTTTGGAAGTCTACATTCAAATGGGTATATCATTCCTTTTCTCCTTTGCTTTTCGCTTCTCTTCTTTTCTCACCTATTTGTAAGGCCTCCCCAGACAGCCATTTTGCTTTTTTGCATTTTAGCTTTTGATAAAATTATAATCTTCATAGGTAAAAGAATATGCACAATAGAGTATTCTGTTAGATATTTTGGTATTTATAGAGATTGTACTTTTAATTGACCTTGTCTTTTTTTTTTTAATCACTAAAGAATGTCTTCAGTTTACCTGAAGACAAAAAGCTAGACAAAATAAAAATGAATGGAGCAGTAAAAAAAAAAAAGTCTGGAAATGCACCCAAATGGTTCTAGTTTCTAGAGAATCTTAAAATTTAGTATGCAGAATATCAGATTGCCAAGAAAGCACCCTAAATAGATTCTTAACACCACTCATTATTAGAGAAATGCAAATCAAAAGTACAATGAGATATCACCTCATACCAGTCAGAATGGCCATCATCAAAATGTCTACAAACAATAAATGCTGGGGAGAGTGTGGAGAAAAGGGAACCTTCTTGCATTGCTGGTGGGAATGTAAACTGATACAGCCACTGTGGAAGACAGTATGGAGATTCCTTAAAAAAAACTAGGCATAAAACTACTGCATGACTCAGCAATCCCACTACTAGGCATACATCCTGAGGAAATCAAAATTGAAAAAGACACGTGTACCCCAGTGTTCATTGCAGCACTATTTACAATAGCTACAAGATGGAAACAACCTAGATGCCAATTGACAGATGAATGGATAAAGAAGCGGTGGTACATATACAAATGGACTATTACTCAGCCATAAAAAGGAGCACACTTGAGTCAGTTCTAATGAAGTGGATGAACTTAGAGCCTATTATACAGGGTGAAGTAAGAGAAATATAAATACCATATATTAATGCATATATATATATATATCTAGAAAGATGGTACTGATGAATTTATTTAGAGAACACACCTATGGGCATGGGGGAGGGGAGGAGGGAGAGGGTGAGATGTATGGAGAGAGTAACATGGAAACTTACAATGCCACATGTAAAATAGGTAGCCGATGGGAATTTGCTCTATGCCTCAGGGAACTCAAACAGGGGCTCTGTGACAATCCAGAAGGGGGGAATGGGGAGGGAGACGGGACGGAAGTTTGGGAGGAGTACCTAAGGCTGATTCTTGTTGATGTTTGACAGAAAAGAATAAAATTCTGTAAAGCAATTATCCTTCAATTAACCAGTGAATAAAAATTTTGAAAAAGCACCATAGATTTCAAAGACTAAAATAAAAAAAATCTAGAGAGGAGCCACCTTTTGCTAATATTTATTGGTCTTGTGGTTGCTGAGGGAGCTCAACTTTCTTTAACTTGACCACTGTCCAAAACACACTGCAGTTTCCCTGCTAAAATAAATATTAATATGAGATTACTCATAAAGGTGAGTCAATGCACAATGCGTAAAGTTCAAGTATAATAGTGTTTATGTATTCTTCTGGCTTGTTCACAACTGCATTCTGTACCAAGAGAGTCATCAGGAAGGACAATATTCGGATGGCCAGGAACAATCGGCCCTGTAGTGGCCGATCTTCAGCCTCGATACAGAGAGCTGGATAAAGGTATTGACTTGGAGCTCATGAAATCTGAAAGTGTATGCGTGTGGTCATTCAGCATTTACTGAGAGCCAGCCATGTATGTGCTAATATATATGGTGCACAGAACTCCTAAAATAGCCTAAGTGATAAAAGCACTAGGAACATCTTTTGTCCCAATATTTGTGTTTTGACGCTGTATCCTGACACAGTTTCTAAATCTCTTGGATCTTTTCTCTGGATGGTAGAAGTGTCTTTTGTTCTAATGACATGACTTTTGGTAGGCTTCTAGATGGTGGCTGATCACCAGAAAGACCAAGTCATGAAAAGAAGCTTGAAACTGTTCAGTCTCCCTCCTTATCATCCAGAGAGAAATTGGAAATGGATCTAATGAGTGATCATGCTTATGTGATGAAGCCTCTATAAAAATCCCCACAGGAACTTCCCTGGTGGTCCAGTGGTTAAGAATCTGCCTGCCAATGCAGGGGTGGTGTTGCTGGTAGACCTGGGTTCAGTCCCTGGTCTGGAAAATAAGATCCCACATGCCACATGGCAGCTAAGCTCTGGCCCCACAACTATTCAAGCCCATGTACTGCCGAGAGCCAGTGCTCCACAACAAGAGAAGCCACCACAGTGAGAAGCCCCTACACTGTAACTAGAGAGTCACCCCAACTCCCTGCAACTAGAGAAAGCCGGAGCACAGCAGTGAAGAGCCCATGCGCAGCAGTGCAGACCCAGCACTGCCAAAAGAAGCACCCCGAAGTGCAGGGTTCAGAGAGCTGCCGGGTTGGTGATGCATAGGTGCTGGGAGACGGGTGTACCTGGAGAGGGCACGAGAGCTCTGCCCGCTTCCCACATACCTTGTCCTGTGCATCTCTTCCTTGCTCTGTGCATCTGTATCCTTTATCATCTCTGTTTAGATAGACTGATAAACAGTAAACTGTTTTCCTGCACTCTGTGAGCCGTTCTAGTAAATTAGTCAAATCTGATGAGTGGGTTCTGGGAACCTCTGTTCTATAGCCAATGGTTCAGAAGCAAGGGCTTCCCTAGTAGCTCAGTTGGTAAAGAATCTACCTGCAATGCAGGAGACCTGGGTTCGATCTCCAGGTTGGGAAGATCCCCTGGAGAAGGGAATGGCAACCCACTCCAGTACTCTTGCCTGGAGAATTCCATGGACAGTGGACCCGGTGTGCTACCGTCCATGGGATCGCAAAGAGTTGCGACTAACTTTCCTTTCCTTTCAGAAGCATAGTAACAACCCGGACTTTGGTGTCTGAAGTGGGAAGGAGGGACAGGCTTTTGGAACTGAACACTTAACGGGAGGGATCTGACGCTGTCTCCAGGTGGACTTTGTCAGAATTGAATTAATGTCCTTCCCAGGTGGCGCTAGTGGTAAGGGACCCGCCTGCCAATGCAGAAGAGGGAAGAGAGGCGGGTTCAATCCCTGCATCGGGAAGATCCCCTGGAGGAGGAAATGGCAACCCACTCCAGAAATCTTGCCTGGAGAATCCCAAGGACAGAGCAGCCTGGAGGCCTACAGCTCAAAGGGTGGCAAAGAGTCAGACATGACTTTGCATGCACACATGATACCCAGCTGGTATCCCAGAGAATTGCTTGCTGTGGGGAAAATCTCACATATATGTGATGACAGAAGTGTTGTGAGTGCAGCAATAGTATGAGAGTAAAGGAAAGATACACATAGTTTTTCTAACACAAGTAAGAATGATACCATGTCGCATAAGCTAACAGACATACAAACAAATTGCAAAGGGAAAGAATGAGAGGAATGACTAATGTTTGTGGGAGGCAGCCTTCTAAAAAGACTCCCAGTGATCCCTCACCTCCTGGTATTCATTGTTTTTGTTGTTTAGTCGCTAAGTTGTGTCTGACTCTTGAGACCCCGTGGACTGTAGCTCACTAGGCTCCTTTGTCCATGGGATTTCCCAGGCAAGAATAATAAAGTGGGTTGCCGTTTCCTTCTTCAGGGCATCTTCCCAACCCAAGGATTGAACCTGCGTCTCCTGCATTGGCAAGCAAGTTCTTTACCACTGAGCCACTGGGGAACTACCTTGGTGCATTCATGCCTTGGCATAATCCCTTTCTCTTAAGTGTGAGCTGAACATAGTGATTTACTTATAATGAATAGAATATACAAAAGTAATGGGATATCACTTCCAAGATTAGGTGTAAAAGATGATTTCCATCTTGCTAGCATACTTTCTGACTCTTCAACCTTGCTGGCTCTGATGAAGCAAGCTGCCATTTTGTGAGCTCCCCAACAGTGAGTTCCATGTGGGAAAGTATGGTTGTTAACCTTTGGCAGATAGCAAACAAGGAACTAAATCCTGCCAACAACCACATGAATAAACTTAAAAGTGATTCCGCCCCTAGAGGAGCCCTGAGAAGAATACAGCCCGGGCTGACACTACAGCTCTGAGAGAGCCCTGAAGCAAAGGACCCAGTTGGCCATGCCCAGATTGCTGGCAGACAACAACTCTAGATAACAAGTGTTGCTACAAGTCATTAAGGTTAGGCTTAATACTTTGGCCACGTGATGCGAAGAACCAGCTCATTGGAATAGACCCTAATGCTGGGAGAGACTAAAGGCAGGAGGAGAAGGGGATGACAGAAGATGAGATGGTTGGATGGCATCACCAATTCAATGGACATGAGTTTGAGCAAACTCCAGGAGATAGTAAAGGACAGAGAGGCCTGGCGTGCTACAATCCATAGGGTCACAGAGAGTCGGACATGACTGAGCAACTGAACAATAACAACAAGGTTAGGGGTAATTTGTTATGCAGCAACAGATAATAAATACATTTGGGGAAAAAAGCAAAGGTATTTGAAACAGAAGGAACGGCACTTGCAAGGATGAGAGGTCATGACACTAATTATATTCCAGAATAGCAAATGTTCTTGTGTAGTTACATCATGAAGGATTCTTGCAGAAATGACTGGAGAAAAGGTTTGAGATAAGGATTGAAGCCAAATTGTAAAATGTGTTCAAGAATCATTTGTATCAGTCAGTGTGTCCTCACAGCAAACAGAAATCTCTCCAATTATTTTAAACAGAAAAACCTTAATGTAGGGAATTAGGTATTGTTGGAAGGACTTAGAACCTAAGTGTGAAAGCTACAACTGTAGTTGCTTCCCATCACCCATAAAGTTAGGTTAGCTTCTGGAACTTTGCCACAGAAAAGCCATGATCCACAATCATGCTTGACTGTAGCCAGTTGCTGAAGTTGTGCAAAGCTGGTCTCTCCTTCCTTCTAGCTCCTGGATCATTGTATAAGCCAGAAAGTAAGGAAGTGACCAGTAAAAGCACAATTACAGGAGTAGGCCAAAGGGACACAGGAGCAGATGAAAAGAGTTCCTAATGGTCAAAAATGGAGCAATTGGAGAAAAAAAGATGTGAAATAGTACCAGAGTTTTCCCAAGTGGTGCTAGTGGTAAAGAACCTACATGCAATGGAAGGAGACTTAAGAGACAGGAGTTCGATCCTTGAGTTGGGAAGATCCCCTGGAATAGGAAATGGCAACCCACTCCAATATTCTTGCCTAGAGAATCCCAAGGATAGAAGAGCCTGTCCTTTGTATAGGAGGGCTACAGTTCACAGGGTCGCAAAGAGTCGGGCACGACCAAAGCGACTAAGCATGCACGCATGCAAGCTTGGGACTAGTATTGGCTTATACTAAAGCAATAAATATTCATTAGTCCATATTGATAGAAATAAACTATTGAATAAATTAAAGAGATTATTAACTCAGTATCCTGTGCAAGAGAATTACAAGTAACTTACGTAGACATTTCAGTTCCAAGGAGGCAGAACATAACTCCCCTACTTAAGTATGGGCTATGTATTGTGACTTCTTTCCAAAGAGCACAGTGTAGAAAGGGGAAAAGAAGGCTCTCGGCTGATTTCAGTATTTTAAAAATGCTCTAAGGTCAAACCTGACCTTGCATATAGACTGTTATGGGGTAAGCAACTAAATTTTATTTGCATTGAACTAGGAGATTGAACTGCCAAATAATTGCTTTTTTTCCTGTTTGGATACCTAAACTTTTTCTTTTCAATGTGTGAGTGACTCTCTCATTCCTTAGGAAGAGTTTATTTACTTGTATATTATTATTATTGTCTTTAGAAATTTGTTCTCCTCAAGAGCAACTGATTTTGCTTTGGGCACTAGCTAAAGGTCTAGAGAAGTACAATAAAATGTAAAAATGTAGCATTCTTTGGCTTGAAAGTCAATATGGTTCAATTCTGTTCAAGCCAATGGATATTTAGAAACTTCCACTACATGCAAACATGTGCTGGTCTCAAGCCATCTGCTTTACTCCAGTTTTCTCCATTTGGAAATCAGCTTGTCTTCACTGGACCCACATTGGCGTGTTAATATCTGACAGTTGGCCTGAACTTTATAAGCATGCAGTTTTACAGAGGACTCCTTCCCAAGACAGAGTAACTTTGTCCAAAGGAGTGGATCTATAGTATTTGAGCCTGTGAGACAGGCTTGGAGCAGTCATTTCTGGACAGGGAAATCCTTTGCATCACCTGCAAATGTAATCACATGGCTATCTATCAGCCTCTTTCTAAAACTGGCTTTGGTAGGCTGGCCTGTGGGTCTGACATGGGATGCCCCCTCACATTCTTCCAATTTCTCTTTGTTCAGTGGAGAATAAAAAGAATCTGACTAGGAAAGAGGAAACTTCTAGACCAGAATCTACTTCTAGTTGGTTGTGACACTGGGCTCCATTTTTTTTTTTTTTTTTAATTAAAGCTATGAAAACAGAGTTTAGAGAAGCTTATTTTGAGTCCTTCTGAACTTTACATTTTCTGATTCTATGAACTGAATCAGGTGAAGTCTTTGCTGAGGTCAGTATCTGCCTCAAGGAAGGAACAGTTCTCAAAGTCTTTTAATGCTTCTCTTTTCCCTTTGTTATTGCAATGGATTTTAAGAAAAATTCCCTGAAGTAGGGACAGGAATCCTGAGTTGTTTTTCTTATTTCACCTCTGTGTTTTTTGGCAAGCGACTGATTTCAACCTTGCATATTGGAATGGTTTACATCCCTACATTGTCATTTGCAAGGGAAGTCCATTGTTGTAGGGGAAGGAGGGTGGGCTCTGTGGTCATTCTGACCTGGAATTGAACCCTACCTTCACCACTTAGCTAGGCCTGTGATCTCAGAAAAGTGACTAAACTCCTTTGAAAATCCAACTTTCTAATAATAAGAAATGACAGTAATAATCCTTCTCAGGGAAGATGTGGCAATTAAATAGAACAACGTGAGAAAATGACTGTCACTTAGTAGGTGCTCAATAAATGATAGTTTCCTCCTTCCTCCCTCCCTCCCTTCTTTCTGTTCTTATTTCCTTTCTTCCGTAATGATTGAAGTTACACATTTTCATCAGTTATTTTTGCAATTGACATTTGGACTAGCAGTTATATGTGGCTGGGTAGAGTTTTAGTTTCTCCTCCTCCTTCCTCCTGAGTAGGGCATAGTCTTGTCTAAATTAATACAAGATCCTATATGGTAGATGGGCCCTGGTGGCTCAGTGGTAAAGAATCCACCTGCCATCAGGAGATGTGGGTCCCTGGGTTGAGAAGATTTGATCCCTGGGTTGAGCAGATTCCCTGGAGAAGGAAATGGCAACCTACTCTAGTATTGTTGCCTGGGACATCCCATGGATAGAGGAGCCTGATCGGCTACAGTTCATGAGATTGCAAAGAGTTGGACACGACTTAGCAACTAAAGCAATAATTGTGGTAGGTACTCATGGATGGAAGACCTAGTGTAGAAGAGCTGATTATTTTCCAGCTAAACCCCACAGATGGAAGACCCCCACTGAGGCTTTTCTCCCCTTTTCTTCTTCACTTCTTGTGAAGTGGTTGAGGCTGATTAAGCTTTGTTGTTGTTGTTGTTTATTCACTAAGTTGTGTCCG
This sequence comes from Aepyceros melampus, assembly GCA_006408695.1. Lineage (NCBI taxonomy): Eukaryota > Metazoa > Chordata > Mammalia > Artiodactyla > Bovidae > Aepyceros > Aepyceros melampus. The sequence goes on along the minus strand of SJXQ01005515.1, from coordinate 277,979 downwards.
ACTCTTTATGACCCTATGGACTACAGCCCACCAGGTTCCTCTGTCCAAGGGATTTCCCAGGCAGGAATACTGGAGAGGGTTGCCATGTCCTTCTCCATGATTAAGCTTAAGGACTGACAAACCAGGGTTTTAAATTCGTAGACCTCAGGGCCAGCCAGGCATGTTGTCAATGAATGAAATGGACTGGGTGTGAAAAACAAAAAGGCAACAGTACTATAAGATTCATAGGAAATGGCACCTTAACAACTGAGGACTGTGGTGAGATGCAGAGAGCATCGTCCACTTAAGGGGGCAGCCACAGCTCAGGATCAGCAGCTATGGAAACTATGAGGCAGTAAGCATTCTGTAGTTCCAGATCTTGCCAGCTTTCAAGGGAACAGAAGTATAAGCATGAAGTCTCTTGATGTTTAATTCTTGCAATTAAGAGAATTTTAATTAAGAACCCAATTTTAAGAGAATACTCTGTGGGCCAATCATAAAAGACTACGCCAACAGGTTATGGTCTCTGAGCTGAAAGGATCATGGAATTGTGGGTAACTGATGAGGGGAAGAAGATATTAGCAGTCTAAGAGAGAAAGACTAGAGAGAGAGAGAAAGAGACACAGGACAAATGAGAGGTCCTGAATCCCTAGTTTCCTGTCAACTCTGAAACATAGTGGAATGTAGGACCTGAATACTAAGTAAAGGACTAATTTATGTGTGTATAATTGACCTACTTAAAATAAGCCCATCAGAAGCAAGTAAAGTCCCACATGGTGACATAGGTTCTATTGGCTTTGCAGATATATTTCAACAACCAAAGTTGTTTACTTTTGCAAACAACAGGTTGCTTCATTGCATGGAAGGTATAAGTCCTCAGTGTAAATAAGAGAGCAAAGAAACTTTATAAATGCTTTTATTTTTTCAGCACAATTATTTCTGCACCTCCCAGGCTTCTTTTGCTGGAAGAGGGAGAGCTAGCGATACATTTGGTGGTGACATCTAAAAAGTGTATAGAGGTAATGATGTATTTTTCAGGTATGTTAATAATAAATTAAGGTTTAATGGTTACCATATTAATGAGAAAATAATGAGTAGGTTAGTATCTGAAAAAAATAATTGGATTTTGGAAGTAGACAAGCTGAGATATTAACAGTGAAAAAATTATCTTCATATATTCTACTATATGAAAATTTTGATGAATAATATTCAATTATGGAATGTAAGAACTTGCACAGCACCTGACATAGAGTAGGCATTCAGCAAATGTTTATTAAACTTTACTGCTTTTTAACACAGTAATTTTATTCACTAATAATTTCTGTAATTTGGATTAAAATAGAAATTTGTAAGAGTTTTTTTTGGGGGGGCAGGTTCTTGTAACAGTATATTCTTCTAGAGAAACTAGCAGCAGCTCCAGAGAGAAAAGTAAGTGTGTGTAGCTTCAGATAAGTGATTTAATTCAAATTATTCAGAGATGAACATTTGCTCTGTCTGTATTTATAGTCCCTACTGACAAATGCTCCCAACATCCCCAGCCTCGTTCTTTTTCTCTATTTATTTTGGCTTTACAGAGACTAGGTCTCACATCATGGGAATCTATGTCTTTTAGTTGCTAAACTTTTTCTTCCTTCTTTCACTCTTGCCTGGCTCAGAAGAACGTGCCAGGTGGTAAAAGTGTTTCCTTTCCAGAGCTGAAGAAAGAATCTGGGCTGTAGAGTCAATCAGTAGACAAAGCCTTGATCTCAATGGTTTCTTGACTCTCAACTTACCTATTCTCAGGCCGCATAAAGGCCACTTGACAAACATGTTCTGCTTAGCTGTTTAGGTCCTGGTGTTTTGCACAAGCTCCTTTCTCCCACTGGGATATTATTAGGACATAATCAGGCTAGAAAGGTTGTAGGAAGCTTTGGAGGTAGGAGGGTAGGATCCAGAAAGGACTGCAGTAAGAAAAAGGGAATTTCCTTTGGTGTACTCCAGAGTTGAAAGGTAGTCTTGAGTTGACTCCAGTCAGGAACCAAGGGTAAACTTGCTTGCTTGGTTCTCTGGTCCTTTTAGACTCCCCGTCTGGGACCAGGATGTGTATCAGGAAGGAAATGAGCCTGAGGTGTGTCCTCTCATCTCTTGCTCATCTAAACTTCAGCTTCCAGGCATCTCACTGTGGTTTTGGGTGGGCTCTTGGGCTCCTCTGGTTTGTCATTCATTTTCTTTGATTCCTCGCTAGAGTTGCTATCATCGGCCTTCTCCTCTTTCACTAGTTTAGTTTCTATCATTTCCTTCTGCTGGTTCTTATTTGTAAAAGGGAATGCTTTCACATACCTGTAGGCATAAACACAAAATTAAAACGAGAGACTTCTATATACATAGAACAACAGATAACACTTTGTAAAGACCTACACTGGCATAGTACACTGGGTTCCTTTATTTCAGAGAGATGCTAACACATGCATGCATGCTCAAATACCTTCACCTATCCTGACCGAATGGATTCATTTAGATGGGATGGTAGGTTCACAGGCCAAACTTTAGCCTGGTCTCAAAACTCTCTCCTCAAAGGCAAAGAACTGAAAATCAAATAAAGCATATCCATTTCCTTCTAGATGCCAGTCGTTTCACTTCTTGATGTTCAAAGGGACAGCCGTTGAGCTATATCTTCAAGCCAGATAACATGTATGTGCTGAAATAGTAGGGAAGTTTGGGTGGTAGGGGGGACAAGGGAGGTGAGGGGGAACACGTACAGTGTATGAGGACTGCCATCTCCATTTGGAAAGGTGAAGGTGAAGTCGCTCAGTCGTGTCCGACTCTTTGCGACCCCGTGGACTGTAACCTACTAGGCTTCTCCGTCCATGGGATTCTCCAGGCAAGAATACCGGAGTGGATTGCCATTTCCTTCTCCAGGGGATCTTCCCAACCCAGGGATTGAACCCAGGTCTCCTGCATTGGAGGCAGATGCTTTAACCTCTGAGCCACCAGGGAAGCCATTTGGAAAAGGGAAATGCTAATAGCGACCCTGGATAAACACAAGATAAAGATGTGACAAAAACGATGAGACTGACCATGAGCCAACAACCCCACCTTTTGACGTAGCAAACTGCAAGGCCAGCTGCAGCAGCAAAGAAGAGGAGCGCGAGCACCAGCAGGGCTGTGGGAACACCTGGGGAGACAGAGACAGGGCTTGTCGGTCTTCACACAGACATTGCTATGGGCTGGTCTTCTCACGACTCATCCTTACACATGATGGAGACCACAGACAGAGCAGGGGAAGAGCCTCCTCTGTGACCACACAGGGGCCACTTAGGGTGTTAGGCCCACATGTACTTCTTTCTTTCTTGTCTATAGAATCCTTGGTCTTGTCTCTCACACTCTCTACTCAGTTGCAATATGACAGAGTCTGTTTCCTGTCTGTGGCCTTGAAGATGATAAGTTTGGAGCAAATTAAGTGCAAGACACTTCCTTTTAAATAGGAAAACCAACTTACTGGTCATAGGCATTTAAGCTGTCTGATATATTTTTAAAACTTCTGCATATGAATAGATAGTAATTTATTCTGAAAAGTAAGTCTTTATATTTTAAGAGTGAAGCTATCTTATTTTATTTTTTTAAATGTAGATTTTTATTACATATCATTCTTGTACATGTATAAGAAGAAAAATAATTGGTTAAGGTCCCCCTAAAACTTCTTCATATTTGGAGTCCATTTGTTTCTCTCAAAATTATTGATATCTGGATGTCTCATACAATACAATTCCATGAAAACTTAGGGGATATATATACTTCTTAGAAAAGCGTTTTGCTGCTATCACTAGAATATTATTATACCAAGCTACTGAAAAGTGAATCTATTTTAGACTCATGGTGGTGGTGGTTTCACTAAGTTGTGTTCGGCTCTTTGCTACCCCATGGACTTTAGCCCCTCAGGCTCCTCTCTGTCCATGGAATTTTCCAGGCAAGAATACTGAAGTGGGTTACCATTTCTTTCACCATGGGATCTTCCTGACCCAGGTATCAAATTTGCATCTCCTGCAATGCAGGTAGATTCTCTATTGCTGAGTCACCAGGGATTCCCTTTAGTTTAATCATTAAGGTTCTCTAGAGACCTCAAGTTCTATGACTATATGCAATTTGAATTTGCATCAGCTTTTATTTGCATTAATATTTGTCAGGTCCTGAGTGCCCAATCAGGATACAGGCTAGTTTCTATGTATTGTCTGTTATATGCACACACACACACACACACACACACAATACAGACAGAAAGTTTTTACCTCCAAACCCAACAGCTTCATTCTTAAAGGCTGGTCTATTTTGAGTATCTGATTCTCTTTCTGTAGCTATGGTGCTAGTTTCCATAAAAGCTTCTGTTATGCAAATTAATTTTCTTTTCCGTGGAGTAGAAGCGGAAGCTAGAGGGGGAGCCACAGTCGTTGTAACATGGTCAGGACCATCCGTAGACAATGCTGAGTGTGTACTGTCACTGACCATCATTTTTGTTGTGTATGTTGCAGTTTCAGTGTTGAATAAGGGACATCGGTGGTGATAATTTCTGGAAAGCATGAGTTAATCCAAATATCTGTCCAGGGAGGGAAAAGTAAAATAAGAAGTACGTACTGAAATAGCCTCCTAAGTGGTCTGTCTACATCTAATCTTACTTTCCTCCATTCTCTTTATACTGTAACTGGAATGGTCTTACAAAAATGTGAATCTAATCATATCACTTTCTTCTTTAGAATCCTTCCCTCACTATGCTGCACGGCCTGTGAAGTCCTTCATGACCTGGAGCCTGCTGACATGGCCTGCCTCACTTGATCAGTCTTTCTCTCATTCCCTTTGCCATAACAGAGTTCCTTCAGTTCTTTGATGTGCTTTCTCTCACATTCAAGTCTTTGACCAGGATGCTTTCTTCACCTGTAAGAAGCCACTTTTTATTAAGCTTTTCTTGTCCTTCAAGTCTCAAACTGACTATCTCTTTCTTAGACAGACTTGAAGTCCAGTCTGGATCCCCTGACTTGCAGTCTTGTACCTCCTGGTATTTCCTTTGTCATGATTCTCACTGCACTGCTCCCCACTGGACCTTGAGCTCCCCGGACCAGGACTCCTGTCTGTCTTGGTCATCATGGTCTGTGCGCTATGCCTGGCACATAGTACATGCTCAATATTTGCTGATTAAAGGAAGGAAGGAAATGTGAATGAAGAAAGGAGTAGATGGGGAGGCCAAACATACATACATGACACCACTTCAGGGCAAAGATCTACTAAGCCCAGATTGTTCCGTGTTCATTGGAAAAAAAAATTTTTAAGGAGGTGGGGACAGAGGAGGGATGTTGGTTTTCTCTCCAATCTGTTGAATGTGGTAGAGAGGAAACTAGTATTTGATGAATATCTTACTCTTGAGTCAACCATGGTACTTCATTTACAATTTTATAAAACCCTCATTTGTACAGGAGAAACTGAAATTCAGAGAAATTGAACACCTTGCCCAAGGTCATGTAGCCAGTAAGTGTTAGATCCATGCAATATATGCCAACATGCATTTGTATCTCTTTTAAACCCTAGTTATTTGTGAGAGTGGGTAGCATCGGCTGGAATTTTAGCCATAAAGGAAAAGTTATTCTATTATTTTTTTTAATTAAGTAAAAATTACCAGCCAAGTCTGTGGTGAATGTGATAAAACGTTTTGACCCCACATGCATTCAGTCAGTGTTTTATACTATTCTTTTTTACTTTGAAAAGACCTCTATTCAAAGAGGCATCATCCCTGACCTCTGCCCTGGACTTGGGAAGGCAGCTCTGCTCACCACTATACCAGTAATGCTGTCCTGGACTTTAAGCTACATTTTCTATTCTTGAGCACGTGCTAAGTTCTTCCTTCAAAAAATGAACATTTTTAAATATCAGAGGGAAAAGCATACTGAACACGATATACTGTGCTTGGAACTGAGAATACAGAATTAAATAAGGGGAGATTCCTGTTTCCTGGAGAAATATTTTGATGAGAGTAGGGGGAGATAACTGGAGATTCACAGATGAGATGGTATGAACAGCATGTGGAGGGTTAATGTGCTCATTCAACAAATATTTAATGAGCCCCAACTCTGTGCTAGGCACTAGGGACATAGTGCAAATAAGAAAGTGCTTGTTCATAAAGGGCTTATATGTTACTGGAAAGAAGGATATAGATAATAAAAAAGCACAAAATAAGCCAGAAATTTCAAAAGATGATAATTGTTGAGAGGATAATTAAACAAGATCAAACTGGAAGAGGCAGGAATGGGAACAGATACTTTGGATAAGGTGATAAGAGTAAGTCTCCTTGGGAAGGTGATACTTAAGCTGGAACCTGAATGATAAAAGTAGTGAGTCATTGCAGATCTCAGGCAACAGCATTCCAAGTAAAGAAAGCAGAAAGTTCAAGGGCCAGAAAGTGAATAATCTTGGCATATTTGATGATAAGAAGGCCAGTATGGCTGGGATAGAGCTCCAGCTCCTCTAATATGGAAGAGGATATCCCAGTCAGTCAAAATAGTGTGACCCAAGATTCCAGAAATTTGAAAGTGTAGGCATGTCAGAAATGACAGGGCATACAATGTGGCTGGCATGCAGGGTGTGTCTATGTTGGGAGCATGAAAGACTGCAAGGAGGAGATGAGACTGACAAGATAGGTGGGAGAGTATTAAGAGTTAAAACTGCCATGGTAAAGAATTTGGAATTTGTTCTGTAGGAGAATAAATTTTCAACTGGAGTCAGCAAACTTTCCAACTGATATATAGAAATTCTCATCTACACCCAGTTTTATGTGAAAAAAGTCTTCACAGTTCACATTAGATGCTCAGGTGGGAAGCCACCCAAAGCTCTGGAGCAGAGGAGGATGTGTGTGGAGGATGAAATAGAGATGAGAGAGTAAACATGGTCATTGTTACTTAATTTTCAGGAGCCAAAGAGGTTATCGCAACTGCACAGAAATAGGAGAATCCAGAGTATCTGGAATTCTAGAACTTACATCTTAGAGATCTTGGTGAGAGAAACGATTCTCAAGTCTGACTGCAGGTTAGAATCATCTGGGGAACTTTGAAGACACATCCCTTATGATTATACAGTGGAAGTGAGAAATAGATTTAAGGGTCTAGATCTGATAGATAGAGTGCCTGATGAACTATGGAATGAGGTTCATGACATTGTACAGGAGACAGGGATCAAGACCATCCCCATGGCAAAGAAATGCAAAAAAGCAAAATGGCTGTCTGGGGAGGCCTTACAAATAGCTGTGAAAAGAAGAGAGGTGAAAAGCAAAGGAGAAAAGGAAAGATATAAGCATCTGAATGCAGAGTTCCAAAGAATAGCAAGAAGATATAAGAAAGCCTTCTTCAGCAATCAATGCAAAGAAATAGAGGAAAAGAACAGAAGGAGAAAGACTAGAGATCTCTTCAAGAAAATTAGAGATACCAAGGGAACATTTCATGCAAAGATGGGCTCGATAAAGGACAGAAATGGTCTGGACCTAACAGAAGCAGAAGATATTAAGAAGAGGTGGCAAGAATACACAGAAGAACTGTACAAAAAAGATCTTCATGACCCAGATAATCATGATGATGTGATGACTAATCTAGAGCCAGACATCTTGGAATGTGAAGTCAAGTGGGCCTTAGAAAGCATCACTACGAACAAAGCTAGTGGAGGTGATGGAATTCCCGTTGAGCTGTTTCAAATCCTGAAAGATGATGCTGTGAAAGTGCTGCACTCAATTTGCCAGCAAATCTGGAAAACTCAGCAGTGGCCACAGGACTGGAAAAGGTCAGTTTTCATCCCAATTCCAAAGAAAGGCAATGCCAAAGAATGCTCAAACTACCGCACAATTGCACTCATCTCACATGCTAGTAAAGTAATGCTCAAAATTCTCCAAGCCAGACTTCAGCAATATGTGAACCGTGAACTCCCTGATGTTCAAGCTGGTTTTAGAAAAGGCAGAGGAACCAGAGATCAAATTGCCAACATCCGCTGGATCATGGAAAAAGCAAGAGAGTTCCAGAAAAACATCTATTTCTGCTTTATTGACTATGCCAAAGCCTTTGACTGTGTGGATCACAGTAAACTGTGGAAAATTCTGAAAGAGATGGGAATACCAGACCACCTGACCTGCCTCTTGAGAAATCTGTATGCAGGTCAGGAAGCAACAGTTAGAACTGGACATGGAACAACAGACTGGTTCCAAATAGGAAAAGGAGTACGTCAAGGCTGTATATTGTCACCCTGCTTATTTAACTTATATGCAGAGTACATCATAGGAAATGCTGGACTGGAAGAAACACAAGCTGGAAGCAAGATTGCTGGGAGAAATATCAATAACCTCAGATATGCAGATGACACCACCCTTATGGCAGAAAGTGAAGAGGAGCTAAAAAGCCTCTTATTGAAAGTGAAAGAGGAGAGTGAAGAAGTTGGCTTAAAGCTCAACATTCAGAAAACGAAGATCATGGCATCTGGCCTCATCATTTCATGGGAAATAGATGGGGAAACAGTAGAAACAGTGTCAGACTTTATTTTTTTGGGCTCCAAAATCACTGCAGATGGCGACTGCAGCCATGAAATTAAAAGGCGCTTACTCCTTGGAAGAAAAGTTACGACCAACCTAGATCGTATATTCAAAAGCAGAGACATTACTTTGCCGACTAAGGTCCGTCTAGTCAAGGCTATGGTTTTTCCTGTGGTCATGTATGGATGTGAGAGTTGGACTGTGAAGAAGGCTGAGCGCCGAAGAATTGATGCTTTTGAACTGTGGTGTTGGAGAAGACTCTTGAGAGTCTCTTGGACTGCAAGGAGATCCAAACAGTCCATTCTGAAGGAGATCAGCCCTGGGATTTCTTTGGAAGGAATGATGCTAAAACTGAAGCTCCAGTACTTTGGCCACCTCACGCGAAGAGTTGACTCATTGGAAAAGACCCTGAAGCTGGGAGGGATTAGGGTCAGGAGGAGAAGGGGACGACCGAGAATGAGATGGCTGGATGGCATCACAGACTCAATGGACGTGAGTCTGAGTGAACTGTGGGAGTTGGTGATGGACAGGGAGGCCTGGCGTGCTGTGATTCATGGGATCGCAAAGAGTCGGACATGACTGAGTGACTGAACTGAACTGAACTCATTTGAAGGACCCACCCTGGGCCTGGAATATTACTGTCATGTGGTAATCACCAGGAAAGGTGACGACGAAGTCACCCAAGGCCCAAGATTTAAATCCTAGGTCTGCCCCTTACTGACTGTTGACACAGCAGAGCACACTTAAGTTACTTCTCCTGGAAAGCAGTAGTGGTACCCTTGTGTGATTTCACCGAGGAGTAGTGAGACAGTAAGTGTGTGGGGCCTAGCATAGTCTATGACATGATCTGTAAGATCTATAAGGATTGGTTTCCTTTGACTCCCTGCTCACTAAGCTTAGGCAAGGCTACCATGTGAGGGAGCAGCAGCAATCTGGTTCCTTACCAGTTGAGGGCACAGTGTGCCTCACCCGGAAGTGATAGGACCTGGGTCTTCTTCCCTCCAAAGAGTAAATATAATTTCTCTGCTGCTGCTGCTGCTAAGTCGCTTCAGTCATGTCCGACTCTGTGCGATCCCATAGGCAGCAGCCCACCAGGCTCCCCTGTCCCTGGGATTCCCCAGGCAAGAACACTGGAGTGGGTTGCCATTGCCTTCTCCAATGCAGGAAAGAGAAAAGTGAAAGTGAAGTCACTCAGTCGTGCCCGACTCTTAGCGACCCCATGGAGCCCACCAGGCTCCACCGTCCCTGGGATTTTCCAGGTGAGAGTACTGGAGTGAGAATATGCCAAATCCTTTGATAGATTATTAAACACAGTGTGGTTGGCATACAAGAGGAAAGATGAGGGATCAGGGGTACAGAAAGTCTTCCTGAAGAAGGAAGTCTCTATTCAGACTTGAATAAAGAATACAAGTCAGTTAGGTGATGAGAGGATAAGCAAAGTGGCAGAGGGAACAGCGTGAAACCCATGGTGCATGCCAAGCATTAAAAGCACTTTGGTCTGATTCCCAAAGCTCACAAAGACAGCAGTAAGAAGATAACGTTCGGAGTCAGGTTTCAGGTTACTCTGATCCTCAGAGCCTGTAAGATAGCAATAAAAAAGAAAGCTACAAAAACAAAGAAGCATAAGATAAATCCAGGTCAGTGGTAAGATGAGGGCTAGGGTAACTCTGATCCTCACAAAGATGGCAAACAGAAGCAAGTGAACCTAATTTATTTTAAAAGGGTAGCAAATTTTCTCAAGTCACTTTTATATATCATTCTCTGACAGTACGTTCTCAGAGAGATACTTTCTGAAGACTAAAAAATGCAAATGAACTGCAAATTCCATTCAGTAGGTTTATTATCTTAATAATGTTGTTTTTATAATTTTAAAAATATTATAGGATAAGAAAATATATTAATATTATTTATTGAAAACAATAATTTCCATGTAAGAGAAAAAAGATGCCAGTGTATATACATACGCACATATATATTCCTAGTTGTCCACTAAAAGGGGCTGAGAAGTAATGAAAATGAGAGTATTAATTAGAAAACTTGCATGCAGATTTTGGTTTCTAATTAACCTTCCCCATTAAAAAGGTCTCTTGGAGAAATAGCTATAAATGGCTGATTCCATGTGTAGGATAAAGGAAGTACAAAGTGAGCCTGTGACATGTTGTTATGACAGAAAGCAATGACTTGCTCAAATACTAATGGGATGAAGGACACAAAAGTCGACTAGCAGGGGTTTCCACTTGCCAAATGTGAAACAATTTGAGCATCAAAAAGAATAAAGTAATAATAATTGTAAAATTGATGACAACATATTGAACACACAGACTAAGTAAAATGCTATGTATCCATGTGATTATAGTATTAGTACTATATGAATTATAGCATTAGGGGGAGGGAGAAGATGTGTGTGTGTGTGTGAAAGAGAGAGATTCTTCTTTATCAAAGAATGCCAGCAATAGATGTAGAAGGAAGAATGTATTTAGAAAATTCACGTTTTGTAGCCCTGCATATAACTGATTCCAGCAAGGATCATCAATGTCTGCTTGAACTATTAGGCAAAATATGATTGGGGGTATGCATGGTGCCAAAATATCACACTAGAGGTTCCCTCCTCATTGCCAAAGGGAAAACAAATCTGAGTTCATTAGGGAGGTCCAGCAGTCATCATCTTATTCAAATGATCAAAGTCAGCATGTTAATAGTGGGATATACTGACATTCAGTGCCTTTTGTTGGGATATGATCTAAAGTACACAATATCTAACCTATCAAGTAGTTTTGCCCAAACTAGTAACTGTGTGTCTAATCAAGCCTCTATACTTAACTCTAAGTGTATAGAAAGCATAGAGAATGGAAGTATAAGTTAAATGAAAGCATGAGGAAACACGCAAACCTGATTCATCTCCCTGGACTTCTTTTCGTTTAGTCCAGAGGACTGGGTGTTTGTTTATACACTGACAGCTGGCAGGAAGGACAGGCTTTTGAAAGGCCAGGCCATCTGACAGACCTGCGTTGGCTGTCATATAAGTAGGCAAACAAACCACCAATTCCCCAGCCAAAAGTGTTAGGTGGATGAGGTGGGGAGAAGAGGATCGTGAAAAAAGTTGGTAAAAAGCATATGCTCTAGTCTTTACATAGCTGAAAGCTCACTGTAAGACTTTACAAGACAAACCTCCATTCTGAGCTATAGCCATTTCATCTGTGAAGTAAGGGAAGTGAAAAATCTCAAGACTTTTTGAGGCCAAGGCCCCATAATTCATAGAATCGCTTGGATCTAATTGCTGCCTTTGGGCAACAGAACATTGCTGGTGCAATTTTACCTCCTGGATCTTAGGGAATGACCACTGAGCCACTGACCTTTAGAAGGTCAGATTTATGAGTATGTGTGAAAAGTAATAAACGAGACAGAGGTTCTTATGATAAGTGGAGAACAAGTGTTTAGTCAAAAGCTTTCTGAGGAGTTACTTAGGTAAAGCACTTGGGCTAAGGCAGCCAAGGTTTTCCAACAAGGTTAAAGGGATGACCGTGAGCAAATCAGTTCTATTTTCTAGTTTCAATTCCTTCCTTCATAAAATGAAAATCGGGTCTTGTTCTTAAAAAACATCTAATGTAGCATTTGAACTTCCACTCCTGTGAAGGAATGTGGGATAAATGAAGGAGATCTGTGTGTGAGTCTTCATAGTAAGGAAATCTTAGACAATGTACTTACGTCCTCTAACCTAAGCTTTTCATTTGCAAAATAGGGATGATAAAGCATACCTCCTATGGACATTGTCAAGGTTTAGTGAGATAAATTAGTATATTGCTTTGTCCATGGGTGTTTCGTTCCCTTCTTCCTGTTTATCTTATGGGATGAGAGGAGGGGATGGAGCCTCTAGGGGTACCCTCTCCCTATATTGCCAGTCTGTCATGCTTCCCCTAAATTTTTCCTCTGAAGGGGACACTGCCACCTCTAGCCTTGTCAAAGGAGCAGCTTAGGAGGATTCAATGGCCATCACCGAGACTGCTTCTGCTGCTGCTCAGGCTTACTCTTCTCAGACTGGTCATGGTGGTGGTGGTGTAGTCGCTAAGTCATGTCCAACTCTTGTGACCCTGTGGACTGAAGCCTGCCAGGCTCCTCTGTCCATGGGATTCCCCAGGAAAAAATACTGGAGTGAGTTGCCATTTCCTTTGCCAGAGGATCTTCCCGACCTCAGGATTGAACCCATGTCTCCTGCTTTGCAGACAGATTCTTTACCTCTGAGCCACCAGAGAAGTCCTGGTTATAGAGCTATTGAAATTCAGGCAAAACACAGCACGTGGAAAAACCGCATATCTAACTCACCAGAAGAGTTGTGACAGTAGGCCCTGTGCCTGCTGCTGAGTGAACTTCTCCAAATCACGACGCCTACCCCACTCTTCCCACACTTGGGGTTGGAGATAATTCGAGGGATGACCACGAACTGATTTTTAACCCATCCATAGCTGTAACAGAATAGGCATGAATTGAATGGATACATGGATCTCTTGTTGCCGAACAAGAACACAGAGGCAACAAAGCTCCCGCAGTGTTTGTGAGTCTGTTTCTCACCTGCAAGTCTCAAAGCCAAATTTCCGCGCTTCTTCAACCTGGTCTTGGCTGGCCAAAGCGAGTCCCACGAGCCTACAGGCCTCCTGGGCTTCTGTGAAATTCAGAAGCGGCTGTGTCTTTTTGGTTACTAGGGTGACCCCCATGATTCTGCATGGTCCTGAGACGGAAAGGTCTGCAAAGGAATCACAAAGCCCCTCAGTGTGCTGTGTCCTTGTCTCAGCCCTTGGGCTCTCTCTCCTTCTGAGTAGAGCCTCACTGTCAACACGGCAGCTGGGATTGGAGTTCAGAAGTAACAGGACACAGATAAGGCAGGTAGGTGTTAGCCTGGATCCATGCTGTACCTCTCACCGGGTCCAAGTCCATCCCCCTCACTGAATTCAGGTGCCTTGTTCATTACATGGAGACTTTGGCTCCTAGTTCCTGGGAAGGGCAAGTCTAGGGGATGCCGCTGCTGCAAATCTTTCTGGAGTCTATAAAACGAGGGGTCTGAGACTCTGAGAAAGATGAAATCCAGGGCTCTGAGCAAACACGATAGCAATACTCCCAACTAGTGTGGGTTGCAGACAGCACTATTTCTGAGATGGGCTGAAAAAAGTTGTGCTTGTTATAATAGAATGTGAACTTTCTCAGTCCCAGGTCGTCTCTGACCATTGGGGGGCAGGCTTACGCAGAAGTTCCTGGAGGAGTCAGATAGTAAAGCTTGCATGGCAGAGAAACTAAACAAAGGAAGCAGAGTTTTAGAGTCAGACTTGGATTCAAATCTAACATGGATTGCTGTCAGCTCTGTGGATTTAGGCTGGTTACTTCATGTGTTTGAGCCTCAGTTTCCATATTTAGAAAACTGAAAGAACAACAGTATCTACTGTATAAGGTGATGGTGGTTTAGTCACGAAGTTGTCTCCAACTCTTGTGACTCCATTGACTGTAGCCCACTAGGCTCCTCTGTCCATGGGATTCTCCAGGCAAGAATGCTGGAGTGGGTTGCCATTTCCTCCTCCAGGGGATCTTCCCAGCCCAGGAATCAAACCTGGGTCTCCTGGATTACAGGTAGATTCTTTACCAACTGAGCTACAAGAGAAGCCCACAGCATAGGGTGGTGAAAGTTAAATGAGTTATTTCAAATAAAAGTGCTTAGCACAGTGCCTGTCACATAGTAGGTACTCAGTAAATAATAACATAGTTTCATTATATCATCTTCAAAGCACTTTAGTTTTAGTTTGCTAATGATTGATCTCCTGGGGAAGCTGAGGCAGTTGAACAGTTAAGATGTGAATAATATCTTACTCAAAATCTAATGACTCTGAGAGTTCTGTTGCCCCCTTCTCTCTGGATTCTGGGTTTATAGACCTGTATGAAGTTGCAAAGTTGCATTGCATTCAGGTACTTTATTCCTACTGGGCTTCACGCTTGAAAGTTCATGAAAGGGCATTTCCTGAGTAATTACTTAACACAGATCTGTCCAAGTTGGTGTTTAAAGGAAGTTTCTTCTTGCAAACGTGCAAAGAGCATTTCTAAGTACTCCAGGCGACCTTGCTGCGGAGCAGAGGACTGGGGGAAAGGAAATTAATATGATGTATGGCATTTGTGGATAACCTTATTTGCTTCCAGACTCTGCTCTTGCCGAAAGAGAGACTAGAGAGCCAACACCCATTATGAGTGTTTGTGACAGAACAGCTTCTTATGACTGTGTTCACTAATGCTAATACCTACACCAACATTGATATTAATAGTAATGCCAATGTTAATTCCAACTTCTATCATCTGTATATGACACTCTGTGCCAAACCCTGACTCTTCTGACAGAAAATTGAAGTTCAGGGAGATAAGCAACTTTCTCAGCCCAAGGATATAGAGCATCTAGGTGGAAGTTTGGAGGCACAAACCGAACCATGATTGATACGAAAATCTCAGTTCTTAACTAGGACACTGTTCTGCTTCTCACTGTGCAATGGGGAGAAGATACACACACACAGAGCTAGAACTGAACTCTTGCAACACACCATTTGTCCTGGCATTTGGCTCATTTAGCAAATAAGCTTGCTTATAGCAGTGTCTTTGGGAATACTTATAGAGAAGGTACTAATTACATTGTAAAGTGGTCTTGATGCTCTCTCATCATACATCATCTTTACTCTAAATATTATTATTATGAGTAATGACAATAGACCCAGGTTTGACCATTTCTTCTCTTGCTAATTGGCTGTGTAACCTTGGGGAAGTGTTCTCAGCTGTAAAAGGCGGGGGGGTGGGTTATATCTTTACAGAATATTTGTCAGAATTTTTAAATATATAACTTGTACCTAGTGGAGGCTGGGTGCATAAGTGGGCAGTTGAGAAATATTCGTAGATTTTATGCTTTCCTATGGAAGGACAAAAGCAGGGAGCTGGAACCTAAAGGATCCTCCAGTAACCCCTTCTTTAAGCTTTCTTAGAAAATTGCAAGTGTAGTAGAAATAGTATATACCTAGGATCAGACAGAGTTGAATTCAGATCCAAGCTTTATTATTTACTGCTTTTATGACATTAGGCAAGTTGCTTGGCCTTGAGCCAGCTCCTTCATCTATAAAATGTATTCTTAAGAAATGTATATGCATACATTAATTTTATCTATATTTTACATATTGTATATACAATATATAAAAATAGGCCCTCAAAAATACTAGTGCCCATTCCCGTCCACTTACCTTCATCAAGCACCTCCTCCCTAATCATGGCTCTGAATAACTTTCAGTTGTTTACAGAATTTTAATTTCCTTAGAAAAATTTTGCCATTATTGAGGATGGTCTGAAGAGTGTGATGAATCAGGGTCAAAGGACAATTTCCATAATAGTTTGAGTATTAATGGCAATATTTTGGGGAAAAGTGAAGAGTCTCCCCAGGGGGATGTCAAATTAGTTTGTTACTTTCAAACTTATTTGAAAGTAACATATTCTGGCATTTGAAAAAAAAAATCAATCCTATAACTCTAACCTTTACGAAATGGAATGCAGCAATATCTAAATCAAGTCTGGATGTCTGTTCCCAACATATTTTATACTTCAGAGCATCTCCCAACAGAGGAACACATAATTTTCCTGTTAAAGTGCTCATATTTTCATTTGCCCAGAGCTGTAATGAGTGATTTGTGGTCAAATTTTTATTTTTATTTTTGCCTACCGTGCAGAGTGAAGTTACCAGTTAGGCATCTCAAAAGCCCAGAAATCATTTAAGTCATTCCTTTGGTAGGGAGCTGATAGCTAATTTTCAAACCTGTATTTTTTTCAGTTAATTTGCTGTTTACTGCATATTAAAAATGTATGCATCCCATGATAGTGTAGTAAAACTAAAATTAAAACAATCACATTGACATTTCCAAAGACATCAACAGGCCAATATTCTGTGAAAGTTAACCATTTCCCAGGCTTCATGATTGCTTAAAATTTTTCACAATCATTCTTTGCTCCTTCAATGAAGCACTTTTAAAATCAAGTGATCTCTCTTCATTGTGTCAAATATTTTCATTAAAAATATCCCATAGCCAAAAATAAAAGTCAAGATAACATAAAGGTAAGTGAGAATCATTTTGGTGAAGCTGACAATATGGTGAAAACATTCTGCTAGAACAATCCTACCAATGAGCTCTTCTGTTGATACTGAGGGCCACCCCCACCCCAGAAATTCAATCAAGAACTTAGTAGACTTAGGACAATATGCAGCATCTTGCTTTGCCTCAAGCTGGCCATCTAGTAAGAAACCTACCTTCTGAGCGGAGAGAGCCTTGGACCAGGAGCCTTGTGGTCCAGATGGAGGCAAGAAGCAACCCCAGACTGAAGAACTTGGCCATTGTGCCAGCACCTTCAGAGCCAGAGAAGCAGGTCAGCTGAGCACTGGTAATATCAAAGGCAGACAATAATCACCAGTGGATGGAGACTTCTGGAAATATGTGGGGCCCCCACTGCTCTGCTTCATAACCGAGACATCCGGATTTCCCTGCTTTCAAGCTTCTGACTTGTCAAGGTCACTAGGGGGGGAAATGAGTGACGTCCTTGAAAGCCCAGGCTGTACTTTGTGGAAAGCTTTCTGGAAAATTTAGCTAATGCTGACTCAGAAAACACACAAATGAGGAAGGCAGATAGCACAGGGTGAACTGCTGGAGGTTTCCCCAATTCTCATATCCCCTGCCACCACCCATGTCCCCCACCAGCTCAGTTCCTACCTGGTTCATTGTTACTGTCTATGTAGCTGCTCATTTATATCCTCGTAGGAATGTCTCTGTCTCTAAAGGGGACTAAACGTGGATTGTGCTTCTTTTCCTCCTACGATCAGTGGGTTTTTTTTTCAATCCCCCAACTGCATATCCTTGTGATCTGTAGGGAAATGAGGCTAAGACTTATGCAAACAAATGATTATTTAAATACCGAGGACAGAATCCTCATGCTCCCTTTCAAGATTTCTTTATCATTTGAAATGTCTACCCCACTATAGGTGATTCTTGCTTCAAATAAATCAGACACATTGAAGATTCATACAAAAATGACTAGGGTGGCAATTTATAAAATCAGTAATACTTTACAATAGTAACTACAGAGGTCCTTTATATAACTTTCACTTTAATAACTTTTCATATTCTGGTAGGCGAAAATTCAACTCAGACTTCCCCTTTTTTGTTTGATGAGTGTGAGATTTTTCTGCACGTGTACGAGCAGTCTGAATGCTCTCTTTTCTCAGCTAGAGTTTCAGTGGTTTGTCTTCCATGGTAATTATGGGATTCTGGCTTGAGAGTAATGCCTTGAGCAAAAGGTTATTAGTTTTCTCCAAAAGGAATGTCATTTTCAGGAACAGTGTATAGGGACTTCCCTGGTGGTTCCAGTGTTTAAGATACCATGCTTCCAATGCAGGGGATGAGGGTTGAATCTTTGGTTGGGGAACTAAGACCCCATGTGACTTGAGTGTGGCAAAAAAAAAAAGAGGAGTAGTATATGGGTAACTGCTAAAGCCTGGCTTGGAGAATTTTGAGCATTACTTTACTAGTGTGTGAGATGAGTGCAATTGTGCAGTAGTTTGAGCATTCTTTGGCATTGCCTTTCTTTGGGATTGGAATGAAAACTGACCTTTTCCAGTCCTGTGGCCACTGCTGAGCTTTCCAAATTTGCTGACATATTGAGTGCAGCACTTTCACAGCATCATCTTCCAGGATTTGAAACAGCTCAACTGGAATTCCATCATCTCCACTAGCTTTGTTTGTAGTGATGCTCCCTAAGGCCCACTTGACTTCACATTCCAGGATGTCTGGCTCTAGGTGAGTGATCACACCATCATGATTATCCGGGTCGTGAAGCTCTTTTTTGACAGTTCTTTTGTGTATTCTTGCCACCTCTTCTTAATATCTCCTGCTTCTGTTAG
Organism: Aepyceros melampus; assembly: GCA_006408695.1. NCBI lineage: Eukaryota > Metazoa > Chordata > Mammalia > Artiodactyla > Bovidae > Aepyceros > Aepyceros melampus. Next base: position 259,524 of record SJXQ01005515.1, on the reverse strand, counting down.
ATCCATACCATTTCTGTCCTTTATCGAGCCTATCTTTGCATGAAATGTTCCCTTGGTATCTCTGATTTTCTTTAAGAGATCTCTAGTCTTTCCCATTCTATTGTTTTTCTCTATTTCTTTGCATTGATCACTGAGGAAGGCTTTCTTATCTCTCCTTGCTGTTCTTTGGAAATCTGCATTCAGAAGCTTAGAACTGTGAACTTCCAGATGTTCAAGCTGGTT